>CM076578.1:1812621564-1812888397 GCA_034641835.2 Pinus albicaulis
CTTCATAGCTTAGAATGATTTTGTCCCATATTTCTTTTGCTGAATGTAGCTGCATCACTTTAGCAAATTCTGATTCAGACATGCTTCCTAACAAGACATTTACTTCTTTGGCATTGATTTCATACTTCTTCCTTTCTGCTGCATCAGTAGGAATACTTGCTGGGTATTGATAACCTTCTTCCACGATTGCCCATACATCTGCACCAAGACTTTGCAGATATGCTTTTGTTCGTACCTTCCAGAATATCAGATTGCTTCCATTGAATAGAGTTGGCTTTATAGACATTACTCCTTCTTGACTTCCCATTGCGACGGATCTCCTTTAAGCGATCAAGCTTCTGCACAAGGACCTGCTCTGATACCAATTGTTGGGAAAAATACTGAGAGGGGGGGGGGGGGGTGGAGTGAATCGATGTTATTTATATTCAAGAATTTTACTTTCTGCTTCTAAAACCCATATGCTACTTTCCTTTAGTAAACTCGCGTATACACGCGGATATCCTTCATACAACTCGCGTATTAGCAGAGATCTAAATATGCAGATATTTATTAACTTATTTCTTTGCAATATTCATTCATCTGATGTTAAGTTAACAATAAAAATGTGTAGTAACAATAGAATAACCATCACACAAAGCATCACACATGAACACCAGGATTTTTAGGTGGAAACCCAAGTCGGAAGAAAACCACCGCTGCAGTTGCTCAGCCTTCAATATTTTATTATAGAGAAAACATCTTACAACACATGTGCTGGTGCAGACTCTCCCTACAGAAGCACGAGCCTGCCCACTGCCTTCTCGACCTCATTCCTATGGAGCTACGACCCCGACTTGGGGGTGATCTCTACGGAAGGAGCTAAACCCTTGCTCCTGGTTTGGAGCTCACGGAAGGAGCTCGACCTGCTCTCGTTTGACCTCACCGGAAGGAACTACGACCCCACCGGCGAAACACAACCCTGAAGCCACCACCTTGGACCTATGTTCATCAATTTTCACACTAGATCCAAAGCTTCCTTTAGGACACAACTTGCAGGCCACGTTTCATCATATTTTCAGACTGGACCCTTTCCATATTTTTAAGCACGGTCGACCATAAACAGAGATACATACTGCTCTTGTGAGATGTCGATGGCTTGATGAGAACGGTCTGAGACATTTCTTACCCAGAGACCCGGTAAGCCTAGTTTGCATATGCGCTTTTACTTCACTGATGTCGCGTATATACGCGCTTCCGTCCACACAAACCAGCGTATACCTCAGTGTATATTTTATTGCGCATACGCGCTTTTACTTCATAGAAGACGCGTGTATACGCGCTTCCTCCACGGCGAAGTAGCGTATAGATCTTCAATCATTGTAAGCCGACATACTTCTTGATCGGATATTGGGTTGATTTACCCTTTTACTTGAATGAGATGTTAAGCACTCATTTCAGATCTAAGCCTTTCCATAAGTAGATCTGGTAGATACGAAGTACATTTCAGATCGATCCCCTTCTTCATCATTGAGGTGCATCATACATTCGATTTATCATTCAAGCGTAGCACGTTTTATTGGGTCTGTGATATTCGAACACTAGGCTCAACCTCACTGCACTCCGTTTCTGATGAATTTCTTCTCCTTATATAGGTTTACCCTTTTCCAATACCATGAGCCCCTTTTTCAATACCATGAGCCCAAAAACTACATTACTTCCGATGGTATTCCTGGACGGGGTCATTTAGACGAATCATTACCCAATACAATGGGTCAATACCATGGTGGTTACCCCTGGTTTTGCACTTTATGAGCGCTTTTTTCCCATACGCGACTTGGCACGTACTTTACCGCGTGCATACGCGACTTCTCCTAGGCAAATCTGCGTATGCCTTGAGACATACTCTTTTCATCATAGATCTAGCACATATTGAATTCCTTTCTTCATTACCTTCTGTACTCTCTGTAGATACATCAGATTTTCATCTTTAAACAGGTTCATCAAGACATATTCTATCAAGCACAACTACATCAAGTAAGTTGCCATCATCTTCATCAGGTGGGTTGCCATTCAATAACAACTCTCTACATCATATTGTCAACAAACATCATTTCATAGTGGTTACATCACATTTACCAAGTCCATTAGGTCATGAATAACTTCATCGGGTGGATTGCCATCAAGGACAACACATGTCAACGATCTCATGTCTTCATATTCATCGGTGGAGTTTGCCATCGGGGACAGCACTGCATCATATTGCCAACACATGGTAGTCAGCAATCTTGTTTGGTCTGGAGTTATTTGATACTCATCCTGTGCCTCCATGCTAGCCTTCATCCTTCGATTTCTTTCAGCAATCTAAGAAAATACTTGTTTAATCAAAGGTACTTTCTCTTGAGCATCTCCATGTATTCTTGGTGAGGCTGGAACATTTTTCTTATGTCCTAGTTAAAGTGAGAAATGAGGTTGAGCACATGTTATGTCTTCATTGAATTTCGTTCTCTTTTCAGCTCTCTTTTCTTCGCCTTCTGAATCAACAAATGCCTCTTTCATCCTCTTTCTTGATTTCCCAGATATAATAGGAGTCTGTATATTAGAGCCAACATAACCTGCAAAACCCTTATTTATAGCTTCTCTATGTCAAGTCTGCTTTCATGAGAAAATGTTGAGTAACCATTTTCAATTCTCCTATTTGAAATTACTTTATGGGGTTCATAAGCCCAGTTATGTCCTAACTGTAAGTGAATTCCATCTAACATCATATTAACGCCATCATCTGCTTGTCTCATGTTTACTATAAACGGACCCACAAACATAGTTAATTTAAACATATGCCACTTTTTCATAGGTAAAAAATGTATTTGGTCAACATTAAAAACTCTTCCTAATGAATTCTAAGGAAAATAATCTCATAGGCACAAATTTAGGAATCCTATATGGTTCTACCCCGGCCCCATATAGTCTAATCTATGAGTATTTTTCACAAACACATCAATCTCCAAATTTACAATTTTTCCCCAACTGTAGAAATTCTACAGCCTTTGGCAAGAAAAATGGGGGAGGAAACCCATTCATAATATTATATGTATTAGACATGAAATGATTTGCAAAATCAACTAGACCCTCCTCATTTTTTTCCTCTCTTACCACACCAGTCTAAAACACTACTTATTGCCTCTTTTTATTTACATCCATGATGTTTAACCCCAAATGCAAGAATTCTTCCACATTTTGATATAAAAGGAGGTAAATTATAAAATAAGGGAACCTGAATGACACAGTGAGTGATAAAATCATGAGTTGAGTATTGACAACTTCTATCCAATATGAAGGAATATCCAACACTACTCCTAGCTTCATCATCAATGAAAAAAGTCCCAGAACTGATTTGTCAACTATGTTTTCGTCGTCCTTTCCCAATATATTTAGAATACACCTCAACACCTGCTGCATCAAAAACTTCTATGGAGATTTCTTTACTGTCAGGTGCGAACCGCTTTATACATGGCCTCAGGAAGAAGCAAAACAGGGTGAATTCTTGACTTGCAAGACTATAATAATGCACTGCCAATGACTCATTAATGAATTTAACATAATATTTTGACTCTAGATAACATAAATATTGATGAACTAACTGGGTTTATATGCGCATAAAATTCTCTCCTACACAATTCATTACAAAAGACTTGCCAGGATACACAACAGAGACCAGCCAGTGCACAAAATCAGAAAAAAATATGTATTCCAGGGATACATGCAGAGAATACACCTGATTTGGCCATGGGAGAGAAAATTGGACATGATTTGTGATTCAGACGGACCTGTTGATAAAATTGGAGGTATTCTAAAGAGAAAACAATGTCTGAGATATCCCTCTCAATGTCCATGAGTGGAATATAGTTGGATGAACCTGAAAGGGATGAAATTTTAGCCATGATATTTCTAAGTGTGGAGAACAACGATAGGGTGGATAAAAACAATGGAAGACACCAGTGCAATGAGGTTGATAAGAAAAGAGGAATAACATTACCCTTACGGAAAGAAGAACTGGTTTGAATAGGTGGCACAGGTTTATAAATTAAATGCTAAGTATATGCGCTAAATACCATTAAATAGTACCATTACGTGGCTGAAAGATATCACCAACCAATAGCTTAGGTCACTACAAGGGGCCTATGGGGTATAGATCACTCATTGGGGCTCTGCCCCCGTAGTGAATCCTTACCGTAGATCTTGATCGGCCCATCAATTAACTAGGTCAAATGCGGAGGCACCCTCCTTGTTAACCCATGTGTCGAATGTGCCCATGGATTCCTGAATTTCTCTTCTGACATGAATATCTTTGGATCCCACTCACATACTTGCTTGATCATTAACTGAGGCATTAGGACCCACCTTCTTGAATCATTTCAAATATTGAACTTCAAATTTATACAAAACATTACAAATTTTAGTTAACGTATGAGAAACTCTATTTTAACATATATTTTTTATGTTTTTCCATTTTTTGTATTTTTGAAAAATTAAGATAAAGGATATTGCAAATGAGCCACAACACATTCTGTGACTAATTCTTCATAACTTCGAGATAGAGGTATATGGAAAACTGAGGAGTACCATTTATGCACACTTGCAAAGCAGTTATTAACCAATTACATAATTATAATTTCCAATCGAAATTGATAAAAAATGAAAGTGAAGAAGTGATAATTCTCTGAGTCGGGATTAGAATCTGTGTGGAAGATTATCCAATTTAAGAGAAATCATAATACAATGGGGTAATATGAACTTAAATTGACCTGAGAAATGATTATCATAAGAATGATATAAATTTCACAATAACCTTATACTTAAACCCTGAAAATCCAAAACAGAAGTTCTATAACATCTCCACTCAAATAAGATGAGAAATTTTAATACCGAAATCCAAATAACAGAAGACGGGAACCGAAGTAGAAAGTAGAAAACAATAGAATTAGAACTACGGTAATTTCTTGTTTTCTAAAATGACAAAATAAGGTTAGAATGTATGAAAACATAGAGAATTTTAAATAAATATGTCAAGCATTATTGTATAATCATGATTTTCTCAACAAACAAGAAATGCGAAGAAAAATGAAAAGAGAAGAAGCTGCTAGAATGTACATGGGACTCAAGGAGAAAATTTAGTAAACCTCATCCAACACCATACCTCAAAAAATTTTGATACAAAGGTAAAAAATGGCATGATGAGTAATCCCTCACCTATAGAATGTGGGAAATTGATGGACAAAAATCCATATAGAATTAAATTAAAATTGCAGGAAATAATAAAAATAATAGCACTAGTATCCGAGCAAGGATAAATGGAAATAAAATCGAAAAACATAACGGATTTACAGTGAAAATCAATTTCAAAAGGCTATTGGAAACATAAACACATAAAAGTGTTGACTTGATTGGAGGTAGAGCCTCTTGGATGAATGATAATTACTTTAACATTGTGACCATCGAGTCTTAATCTCTTATGTGTAAAAATTCTACAATGAAAAGGTAAAACCAAGATGGGTGGAGCAAGCCAAGTGCAAAGCTGAACCAAAAATTATAACAACGAAAACCTAAAGATCCGAGTTAGGGTTGCATAAGCGTAAATCCCTCCAAAGGATAACAACCATTTTACAACGTCCACGGGGAGGGAATCAGAGTAACGAAGGTCAATAAGCCATATGAACGCATTAACAATAGACGTAATAGAAAAGTTGTAAAAACCTGAGGTTTGGATTTTAGGTAACAGTACAATTATGAAAATTAAATTTCAAACAAAATCTCTATATACAACCCTTATATTATTAATGTATGATAGATACATTATGAAATGGCGAAGTGAGATGTGATGAACCCTCAAATTAAAACATAATAATACTATATAAATTGAGTCTGACCAAATTAATACAAGGTTAATAGCATTCAAGTGGCACGATGACATTTGGATGAAATACTTAAACCTTATTAGAACATGCGTAAACAAAGAGTTGACATTCAAATTCATTATATGAGATACAAAGCACATAGTAAGGGATTGATATAGTATATGGTTATATGGCAGTGTTGCACTTTAATATTGAATGGTAAGTTCAAACAAAAAGGGTAGAAATTTGAATGAATTATTATGAAGTCGTTTAATTATTTTACAAGTCCTAAATTTATAGATGTCTAGGGTGTATTCTATTACCATAAGGAAGGGAATTCCTTAGAATATATTACCAATAACTCTAGAAATTATGAAACCAAAGTATGTATAAATAAAAACATGAGGGTAGATAGCATGTGTTAGATAAATAGAACAAAGGTAATAGAGGGATAGTTATATGACAACAGTTAGTCATAAATAAGGTCTTGAACATGGAAATGATAAAGTACAAAATGTATAACCAGATAAATATTCTAAGCATGATGAGAGTATCAAAAGAATTTTGTTGAAAAATGTAGAAATATTGATTAAGGAATAATAACAACATCTGTCAAGTAATGATGAAGATAGAAATTAGTATATATAAGCATATGGTCATTATATAATTAGAAAAAAAAAAAAATTTGTGGTAACTGGAGTTGTTATAGGGGTTATTATATATAGGTTTGTGATAACTTGGATGTTACAGAAATATTTGAAAACAGGGTAATGTACAATTTGAGTTCTGCTCTCGGGGTTTCCTTTCCCCTAAAATCGACTGCTATTTCTCTTTACCAAATATAAAGTATTGAAGGATGACCTATTTCTTGTTCAAAACAATTTGGATTTTAGGTGCAGTATATGGTTTCGTCATATGGTATGCTTCAATTAATTATAGGTATTGTTAATTTTATTGCAATAGACTTAGGAATTCATCCAAGTATGTTCATTCATGGAAGGCTTTAGGGATTTTCTTACACTAGAGATTCTTCCCATTATGATTAGGCTATGCTCTAAAAAATTTTGATATCAAATATCTAGGGCATCATTTGGGGCTTTCCAACCAACAATATTTTAAGGATTTTCAATTGAACGATGTTAGAGCTTCTTCATCTGTTCATTTAGTAAGGCATATGCTAGGGTTTCAAGATAAAGGCTACAACCATTAGGTATTTTATTCAACAGATTGGCATAAGGAAAATGAAATTGGGAATAAAGGGAATCTTAGACTTATTCCTTAATGTATTTTCATATTCATAATGTAAGGGCATCCTTAGCACCTAGGTTTTACTTCATTAATGGCATCCTTAGCAACTAGGGTTTGCATGGCGTTCATGCATTACAGGAATATTTTCCATCTCTAGTAATTCCATATTGACATCAATGGAAACGTTGACCAATAGCCATAAACCTAGTCATCAAGTTAGCTAACATATAGAAACAACACGTCAACATATAACACAATCATCAACAACATATGACATGATCATCAAGTTTAACTAGCATAAACCAACAACAAGTTACTAACATGCATGACTATCTGACCACCATACATATGACCACATTGATTCAATAATATATATCATACATGTAACCAAAATAACAATAAATTGACAAACATGTATATAAGTAACCCTAATTCTTATAAAACCCATTAACTACACACCTGCATGCCAAAAAAACAACATGGATGGAGTTTTTCTCTTATCTTGAAGTCAATGGATTCAACTTCACTTTAATAATCTACATCTCTTGTTTTATCTTAGCCAACATATTAGCATCGTATCCTATGAACAACATCATGATGACGTAAAATGCATACAATGACCTCATTGATGATAACCTTAACCATGAAAATGCATTCATAACAACATATTGACACTGACATGCATTAAAAATGCATATAAAATGGACATCCACTCATGATGACCACATCCAATCGTCATCAAATTTCACATGGAGATACCATTTCAACTATTACCAATTCCATACATATGTGATAAACACATAGAACATAAGTATGAGGAGAACATATGCAATTGACATGAATATACGATCAACACACCACCCAACGAGAGTGAAACCATGCTCAGATAGAACATGTAACGTCCACCTCCCCTCACACCTACCTAATTAACAAGCCAATTGGAGTAAAAAATAGATTAGGGGTTTTTAAGAAAGACTAAACCTCCATAGTGACTTTAAGGAAGGGGAATCGAAGTGGAAAAACATAACACAAACTTATACCACATGCTAGAGGACACTCAAATGTTATCCCAGTTATCCACCTAACGTTTCCCTGGTCCCACTAAAATTTTATGAATAAAAACCCCAAGAATCTTCCACAAGTCTACATGAATGTGTCTAAGACGCTATGGCCGCATCCACAAGCCTGCATTCCTGTGTCTAGGGACTAAATTTCCTATACTTGTGCGTGTGTCCACAGGATCTAAGGAAATTTCCAAGCCCATAATTCTAGCAAATTTCAAGAACTTGTTGTAAATTCTAGAATCCATTAAACACACGATGATACGACTAATAAACCAAAACTAACTCTAAGATTAGGATTGTCAATCCCCATCCGAGACTGAAATTCTATCAAACATTGGGTGTGAATGAAATCTATAGGTGTAGAATATAATACAGAGAATTAATGATTGAAACCACTTAAGAAACATTTCAATAAGGATCACCAATCTCTTCCTTGAACAAATATTACTTCAATTAGGTATTTAATCCTTTATATTTACATTTACAAGTAAATACTTGGAATAAACGTGACATGAACCACCCATTTAAACATGATTATAACCAACATAAAACCATGTAAATAACAATGAGATAACAACCATTAAATCTGCACATTAATAAGTAAAAAATAACTAGAACTTAGCTTCCATTAAACATATGCAATAACTGACCAGGTTCAGGACTTCCATGTACCACATGACCATAGACATGTCTGAGAAAATGTCTCTTGAAATAGACACCCTCGTGCCATATTCCAAGAATGAATGTTATATCTAATGGAAAAACCAATCCAAAATCAACCAAGGGAATCGAAAGGCTAAACTACACCCACCCCCACCATACAGTAATCTCACCAAAGCCAATGCCTTTATCACAACCGAATTGATCCTGGAACTCTGTATTGAATCCATCACTATCCTTGAGGAGATTTCCATCTCCCTATCTCTCAATATTTACTGAAATCCAATCAAGGATCACTAGGCCCTAAACCGAGACACCACCCTAGGGCTTTACCGTGTATCCCGCCAAAATCGGTCAAGTGATTCCTAGGCCTTTAGGAATTTTCCTTCAGACCACCTCCACCATATATTTTGAAATTCATGTGTAAATTTCAAAGCTCAAAACCAATGTAAAAATCCCAACATGCCATGGCATCTAGAAAAAGGAAATGCAAGTTTGAAAACCACTATGAAAACTCGGTAAAACCATGCCACCAATAGTAAGAGAACAAAATAGCAACATGCATAATCTATGCATCTCCAAACCTGATAGGAGATCAAACATTCAATATGTTACATGCAAGTATTCCTATTAAAGCTACTAGATCAGGATCTCTCTTGCTTGATCCTTGCCTTATTTTTCTTTCCTTGTCCTTCCTTCGCATTATTTCCTCTTTCTTGCCTCAATTTTGATTTTCGCCAAGAAAATTGTAAGTATCCAAGAGCATGTGAGATAGAGCGAATAATGAGAGAGCTCCAAAAC
This sequence comes from Pinus albicaulis, assembly GCA_034641835.2. Taxonomy (NCBI): domain Eukaryota; kingdom Viridiplantae; phylum Streptophyta; class Pinopsida; order Pinales; family Pinaceae; genus Pinus; species Pinus albicaulis. Next base: position 1,812,631,208 of record CM076578.1, read on the forward strand.
TAAACTGACAAAAAAATTGAAACAACAAAATGTTGCCAAGTGATCCTTAGAATTTCTTTTATCAATGAGGCCTCTAATTTCATCATTTTTCATTATTTTCTTTAATTTTCCTCCTCACATGCAACATGCGACCTTTAACCTCCCTTTTCTCCTAATTTCTTTTATTTTCATAAATAAAATTCCAAAATTTCCATTTTTCCTTTCCAAATCCTTTGCCCTTTTATTTTCCAATTTCATTAGACATAAGGAAATATCCAATTATTCCGACTAAAATACATTTTCCCAACATTCATCTTGCAATAATTTTCCCTTAACCATGGTCTAATCTTTTTTTTGCATTTATTAACTTTTCTTACATGAACTTGTAGCATAGGTTTATTACAACACGCTAGTTAGACAACCTTCTTGAGTGAATTTAATCTTGATATTGAACATTTGAAATGAAAATAAAAGTGTGTACCAAATGAATTGAGTAGGAATTCACATTATCTAAGTGAAATATCATACATCCAAGTGAATTTTAATTTTATAGAACAAATTAAAGAGGCTGCACACAAGGATCCCAAATATTTGTTTTTGTGGCAGCAAACCGAAGAGGAAAACATATCTTAAAAACATAGTGAATATGGCATAAATGAAGATAATATATTGAGTTTTAGGATAAGATTACATGTCCCAAATCCAATGGTTGTTAGACACTTAATTTTAGATGAATTTAATAAAAGGCCTTACGCAACTCACCCTAGATATGAAAAGATATTTATTGTTGTTAAAAACATTTTTGTTGGCCTGCTATGAGAAAATACATTATGGAATATTTTTCCACATGTGTGGAATTCCAGTAGGTTAAAACATAACACTAGTAACCAGCTGGATTGCTTCACCTGTTCCCGATTCTAGAATGGAAATGGGAGGTGATTACTACAAATTTTATATTTGTCTTACATAAAACTAAGAATGAGAATTAATCCATCATGGTAGTGGTGGATAATTTGATTAAAGTGGCCTATTTCATTCATGTTCAATCAACTTATAAAACCGTGAAAATTGTGGATACATTTATGAAGGAAATTTTTAAGTTACATGGATTCCCAAAGGTTATGATCTCTGAAAAAGATGTGAAAGTCACGTCAACATTTTGAAAAACCATTTTTACTTTGTTAGGAAATCAGGTTCATTTTAGCATTGCATATCACCCAAAAAACTACAGGTAGAGAGAAAGAGTAAATCAAATGTTTGAAGATATGTTAAGAATTATTTTCGTGCAACATCAAAGTAAATAGGAAGAGTATCTTCACTTGGTGGAATTCACATCAAATAAAAGTTCTCATGAGTCGTTAAAAATGAGCCCCTTTGAATTCTTGTATGGAAGAAGGTGTAAAATGCCCATTAATTGGAATAGTCTTGAGGAAAAACTAATGTTGGGACCTGATGTGTTGGCAGAGATGTAGACAACTGTGAAAAAGGTTCGAAAAAGCCCAAAAGATTCTCAAGATAGGAAAAAAACTTATGCTAAGAAAAAGAGAAGTTACATGGAATTTTAGGTGGGATTTTATCTTTATGTTAGATAAAAACCAAATAAAATCACCCTATAATGGAAATGATGTGCAAAAATCATTCCTCGGTATTATGGACCCTTCCAAATTCGATAAATAATTGGCCAAGTTGCTTATCAACTTGCTTTACCTAGTTATATAAAAATACATAATGTGTTTCATGTCTCCTTACTAAAGAAATAAATGTGTGACTCTAAAAGCATTATTAATTGGAAGGAGATAAATGTAAAAGAGTGGTAAATATGTTTTTTTTCTTCATACAATTATTTACTAGCTCATGATGAACTAATCAAATATGTATGAGAATCGGATGAAGAATTCCTGGCAGAGCCTCTTCTTATTCTCGATCAGATACAAACAATACCATGGTAGAATCAGATGAAGAATTCTTGGCAGAGCCTCTTCTTATTCTCGATCGTATAGAAACAATACTACGGAAGAGAACCATCACTCATGTTAAAGTGAAATGGAAGTACTTTACCCAACATAGTTAACTTGGGAGGATGAGAATTCAATGCTGGCCGGTTCTAAATATGGGAATAAACAACAAGGATGGTGTTTTGTTTAAGAGGGAGAAGATCTAACACTCCCCAATGATGTAAATAATTATTATTTACTTTATTTATTATAGAAAAAACTTGATCATTTACTGTATGTTTGTAAATTTTTTTTTTTTGTAAACTTCATAGGACCTTTCATTTACCATAATAAAAGACAGAGAGTCATACAGTAACAACCCAATGCAGTGACCTCAACCTGCCCGAGGGAAGCTAGGTCTGTTGGCCATCGCAACAAGTTGTAAGTAGACCAAAAAAGAAATTTTCTAAGCCTAGATCTAACAGCTATAAGGGTTGTTTTATGTCCAAAATAATTATTGCGAAAACCAAAAAAGTAACTAACAGGATCCAAAATTACATAATCAAGAAGAGAGTTAACCAACTAAAGCAGCTAAATTAGTTTCAGCTTGCCCAACCACCTGTGGCTTGCGATGAAGAAGTTGCACCTGCTGTTCCAACTTGCCCACTTGATCATTCAACTGAATATATATCTTGGAGATTGCATGCATATCCATCTTCACCTGTTGTAACTCAAACATAATGGAAGAGATAAGACTCTTCCTCTCAGTTGCCGCCAAAGCCTTTGCTAAGAGTCACTTATCTTCCAGTATGTCTTAACAGATTGCTAGAAGAGAGAAACCTGGATCAGTTAAAAAGTCGAAATGAGAGAGTTTTTCCTCCATACTTACCTCCTCACTGTCAGTTTCAACCTCCCATCTTTGAATTGTGGATTTAATTGTATCCTGATTGCTAGCTTCGTAAACCTGAGCCAACTCTTGTACAACCTCTATATTTGTTTTGCAGCCCCTTCGACTAGTTCCAATCTATGTATTAATTTTGCAGCCTGGTCGACTATTTACTGTATGTTTGTAAATTAATCTCACAAACTAAGTATATTATTTTATTTTCATATTCTTTTATTGAGTGTTGTGAAAGGGAAGTTACTTAGTCAGAGATATGATTGGAAAGGACTTTAAAAAATATAAAAATATAAAAATAAGAATCTTTCAAAATCCATGTAGTTAGACAATTAACTCTCTCCTAGAGGGATTAAAATGAGATCTCTAAGCATTATGAAACATAAGGAGTATGCTAGAGAGAAAAAGGAAAGAAAGTGTGTGACAAGTCATTGTTCAAGTTGCAATAGTACTGTTAAGGAAGTCTTCTTGAGTTGGTTGCATCCGGTGGAAGCTTCCTATGAAATTCTGAACTTGACTTAAGGTCTTGAGATTACAAAAGGATTGAGGTCATGAGATTACAAAAGGATTCAGGTTCAAATGTCTTTGAAGCTAAAGAGGCTTGGGGAAGGGATCTCGAGGTAATCCCGAAACTTTTTGGTTGGGTAGAAATGAAAAGTATTATGGTTGGGTGGAACAAAAAAGTCTTATCATGGACCTAGTCTTTGAAAAGTACCTGATCATATAAGTATTTATTTGTTATTTGTTATGCGTTATTATAAATTATTTTTGTTACAGTTTTGCGTAAGGATTTGGGTGCTATCTTATTAGTTCTTTGTTAAATTATCTATGAATAGTATGTTACTTTCTGAAATAAGAAATTGTTTTATGTAAGGATTTGGGTGCTATCTTATTGGTTCTTTGTTAGATAACGATCTGTTAATTTATGAAATAAGTAATATAGATATATTCATCCAATTTTGGTTAAACTGTGAACATAGCAATAAAAATATTGTTTACAAACATGAAGTTTATTAATTCTAAACTCATTTACTCAAGGAAATTAAAATCAGAAGAAGTTGCTTGTAGTAAATGCTAGAGAAATCTAGGCAATAGACTGTGAAGGATACTGTATCCAGAACTACACCAATCTTTGGTTGTGGCAAAGAATTGTAACTAAACAAAAATGTAATATCAGTTAACCATGAAGCAACATGATGGAAGGACATGTGATTCAGTTTATAAGGGTTAGTTTCATGGGAAATTTAGGGCTTCGAGAGAAACATTATTTTACAAACAATTTTATGAATAGGACGAGAGAGAAACATTATTTTACAAACAATTTTATGAATAGAACCCCACACACAGACTCAACATCACTATAACCAACCTAGATCCATCTTAACTCCAGATCTATCAAGCTGTGAGAGGTATCAAAGCGCCTAGAGGGATGGAATCTCTAGGGGTGGAAACCTCTTTTTTTAGTGCAAAACTTAATGGAGATCCTTGAAATCACTTGTTTCAAAGCCAAACAACATTTCAGGCAAGGAAAAAATTAAACCATTCAAATTTGGTGGTAAGAGTGATTCATTACACATGATCAAATCCATGGAGTAGAAGTAAATGAAAAGTTAAAAAAAAAAAGTGGTAGAAAAAAAAATGCACGGAAATCAAAACTAAAAATCTATAGCAGTTTCTATTGTGAAATCATTTCACAAAAATATTATTACTCAGCATAGCTCACACATATTAAACATTACATTTACATTTACATTTTCATATTTCCGTGTATACCTCTTTTATATTTATTTATTTACCATACCTATTTTATATTAGCCCATGGTATTTGGCATACTGTATTTGGACCATAATATTTAGCCCATGGTATTAATAAAAATTTGTTCCATGGTATTTGGCCCATAGGCTTCACCTAAATAGAACCTCATTTTTTAGTTTTCTACATATAAAAAGGTTTATGGAGTAAATATAAAAAGATGTTTTATTTATTTACCATATCTCTGATCTATTTATATTTATATTTATTTACCACGTCATAGAAATTATTACTCACAATTACAATTAGACACTTTAAATGTGTTAAATTTATATATTTAGGGAAAGAAGTGATTTTTCATAACTTCAAAAATTATGTTAATTAGACTAAATTTTAAATAATAATGTTAAACATTACTTTTACATTTACATTTACACATGGAGTAAATATAAAAAGAGGTCTTATTTAATTACCATATCTCCACTCTATTTATATTTTTATTTATTTACCATATCTCTAGAGAAAGTATATAAAGAAGTTTTATTTTTTATTTACCATACTTCTGGTTTATTTATATTTATTTACCATACAATTTTTTTGAGTGTTCATAAATATACTCTAGCATTTCAAATGCTTACATACATGACATTTCTTACCTTAAATTTATCACATTACATCTACACCTGCCAAATGTTTACATTACATTTCTCACATTACATTTCTTACCTTAAATTTCTCACATTACATCTACACCTGTCAAATGTTTACATTACATTTCTCACATTTACACATGTACTCTATACTAAGATGTAGAGAATCTCTATAGACAACAAACTTTAAAAAAGTCATTGAAATCACTAATTACCACCATAGCTTAACCTGCCATATTTTATTTATCCTATACAAAAATAAATAAAACAATAATTTTCCAAAAAGAAAACTTCAATATTGTAATCAGAAGCATGCATCAAATAAAATTCCAGAACCAGCCAAAGTCTGAGAGTTGGGCAATTAAAGATAAGAATACGATTTATAGAAGTGATAAATGTAATTGAAAATCCAACAATGAATAACACATGCAATGCATCGTAAATAAATAGACTTTAAACTAGAAAACCCCTTTAAGAACAACACGATAACATTCTTTACGACAAAATCCAGGAGAATATCCGGTGAATTTCTCATATATTGAAATACATATATAGTTGAATCATAACCCTGGAACGTCACCAATTAATCCAACAATAAAATCATCGTCATCATTGCGAAAAAAACCAAAAACATGAACCAGAGGGTTTCAATGTTCAAAGTAGAGATTCATTAACACAAATGTCGAGTAACCCTGTTCGAAATAACCAGAACCCAAAGGGGTTTTCAACAATCTCAATGACCAGAACCCCAGCGAGTTCGAAACTTAAAATAATAAGCACCCACGAGAGGGTTTCTATGTTTAAAGACCGCCAAAGTACAATAAGCCTTTTACTGTATAAGAAAATTAGCCTGCACGGGTACGAACCTGCATTTCATTAAAAGCCATTCATTTTACAAATGGAATCCGCTAACCTGGTCAAACAGGGGTCGGAACCAGTCAGTAAATAGACTGGCGAGTCATTGAAACCCTTTCATATACCAATTAACAAAACCGATTGGAAAAGATAACCGGTGACACACGGCATTAAGCAGCATAGTTAAGGAAAGAAGAGATACCAAAAATAAAACCCACCTGTACAATTAGGGAAACGACGACGCTGGAGAGTTGACACTGGAAGCTTCAACCAATGAACCAAATAAAAGAAGGTAGTCAACTCGGATGTAGAAGCACTGTATACCTGTAAAAACCAAGATTGTTTTTATGGCGCTCTGTCAAGGAAGAAGGCCTAAAATTATTTTATTTTCATTTCATTTAAATATGTCAGCGTGACAAATTATATTTATTTCCAGCTTTACTACGAACCAGTAAAAGGACTCCAATGTAGGTCCTAGAATGAAGTGCAGCGTTTTCTGGAGACCCGGAAAGCCGCGGAAAGCATCATAAAATGAACTTTGAAATAGAAACATCTGAATTTTATTCAAATGTTGGTCGATTTTCTGTGGACGGGAAACAGCTTTCTAAAAGTAGTAGGCGTAAAATGAACGTTGAGATGAAACTGAAGATTTGTTTGGATTTTTTCTGGATGTGTGAGGGGCTAAAATGAACTCTTGAGATCATTTCGTGGGCATCCTTCCACTCAAATGCTATGTGGGTTAATTGCACCCTGTGATACAGTTGAGGAGTGAAAGCGTGGAGCAGTTGGTATACTTGCAATTCTAACATCTTCCAACAGAGTGGTAAACATAGGACGAGGAGGGGTTAGCCGAAGAGATTCCAACCCAAACATAGGAGGACTAGGATGAGGATAGGAAGGTAAACGAGCAGTATGTTTATCATAAGTACCTGCTGTAATGACATCTTTCATCATGGAAGCAAATGGTACAGTTGGAGCACTGGGGAAAGGGTTGGAAGGCAAAGCAGAATGGTTATGGTTGTTCATGGGGAGAAGCAAGTCAGAACTACCTCCAGATGATACGAAAGAGGGAGAAGTAGCACCTGAATTGATCTCAAATGTTCGAAATTGAGTTCATTTTATCCCTTCTCGAAATTGAGTTCATTTTATCCCTTCACTCATCCAGACAAATATTTAGTTTCACCAGGTTCATTTTAAGCCCCCTTCCTTTAGAACGTTGTCTGGCGTCGAGAGAAAATCCACCAACATTTGAATAAAATTCACATTTCCCTCTTTCAAGGTTCATTTAGCTTTTCCAGGATTCCACTTCCACACAAGTTCCATCAATTTTTGAAGCAGCACTGCAATCAAATTTAGCTTCATCTTCATCTTTTCCTTTTCCTTTTGTCGTTTTAGGTCTTTGTATCCACCACTTTCCGGTCTCCAGAAAACGGTGCACTTCGTTCATGGATCTCCACACGCCCCAACACCACAATGATCATCGTAATGACAACCATTGTTTCATTGTAATGGTCAAGTAACTATATATCACATTGTTTCTTATATTCGATGGGTTAGAACATAAAGCATAGTCTTTATCCAAAGTTTAACTAGAATTATACAATCCAACTTCATGGGACGATGGTTGTTAACCTTCAAACTTTGAGGATAAGCTCCTCAACACTTTCTTCATTATTCTTCTCTCTTCTACTATTTCTCCATCATATCTCATTTGGGTAACCAACTCAATCAACACTGTGAAGAATGAGTTTATTGTATCAGACTCTTTCATGCAAATGACTTCAAAATCTCTTCTTATTAATTGAAGTTTTATTGTCTTTACCTTCTCCAAACTTTGGTAGTCTGTTTGGAGAGTATCTCATGCATCATTGGACCTCTTTGCTGCTGCAATATTTGGAAATAAATTTTCACGCACAGCTTGATAGAGATAGAAGAGGGATTTTGAGTCCTTCTTCCTATTACTCTTCAGCAAATCCTTCTATGCCTATGTTAAAGCATTAAATCCATTTTCATCTGTTGATTCTTCTTCTAGCTCCCATAAATCTTGAGAGGCAAACATGGCTCTTATTGTGATTTCCTAATAGTCATAATTCTTCTAGAGTATTTCTTATACTCGTGCTTGTGTTGGCTCCTACCATAGCTAGCTTACTGAACTATGTTTTTTTTTTTAAACTTGACTTTGTTTCCAAATAAATCTTCTCACTGTTGAGAGATAAACTCTATCTCTTAACAAATTTATCTGGGCTATACTTTTTAAACAAGAAAAAAACTCTGTTTTGTAAATACCTTGTTTTGTTGAGCTTTTACACTGTTGGTCAAAAGCTGCAACAAATCCTTCTTTCTTCACCTTCTTTGACAAATTTCAAAGAGCTTGGACTAGCTCTGATACCATGTTAGAATTTCTGAAGTATTCGGAACAACAAAGGAAATAAAATTCCTCAACTTTAACACAGAGATTTAATGTAAAAATTATTGACAATGATGGCACAAAAACAACTATTTCATTAAACTTTGAAAAGCTATTACAAAAGGTCTTAGAACTGTTGTACTGACTTTAAAAAAAAATTTACACAAACTACTACAAACACAGTGTTACAGTTTTTCTCTTCTCTCTTCAAAGACACACACAGTGGTCCAAAGTTTCTCTCTATCTCCTTTTTTTTAATGCACATTCCACACTCTGCTTTTCCACACACTATCCCTTTAAAAAAAAACAATGTGGCTTACTTACCACCTTTTCATTCTTTTTATTAAAACGCACTTTTTATTATATATATATATATATATATATATATATATATATATATATATATATAATAAAAACATATAAGTTTTAAAATAAAAAGTCTCAACAAACTTTTAAAACAAAATAGAACATTTGACCCTAAGTAAAAAAAAACTTAAAGCTTATGTTGCTGCAACATAGCATAAAACACTAAAACTTTAGTCCTAAAGTTTAAAACATATGAGAATGCATTTTTGCAGATTTCAAAACCTTCGAACAAAATTCTCTTCTCTTTTATGAACTTATCACATTCAAATTGGGCATGGGTGACTGTGCATTTATTTTGCACGATAGCCTTGATAGAATTTGGTTCCAAAAATTCCTTATGTGATTTTTTGGAAGATTTATAATTAAATAATTTTGATTGGTTGATGGTGGCTCCATGGCGGATTTCAAATAAACTGAAGTAGATTTGATGGATGCTTATCACATCCATTTTGGAGACCGTTGACGTCATCTCCATTCTATGCAATTGGCACCAGAGAAATGTGGGCGTGGTTGAGTGGGCTCAACAAGACTGATGTGGCCCATTCAAAATCAAATGAAACGGCAGGTTGTGCCTTGGTTGGTGGTGTTTTAAATGGCGCTACTGTTTAAATGGTGGCTGCAAGGTTTATGAAGAGGAATGGAGAGCTTTGAAGACATGATTTGTATGGGTTGCGCTTTGGTGAGTGGTGTTTTAAACGGCACTAGGATAGTGTTTAAATGGTGGCTACAGAAGGTTTATAAAGAGGAATGGAGGGCTTTCAAGACATGGTTTGCATGTAGTCTAAAAAAAACAGCGTTTTGGTCCAAAATCTTGCAAAGATTTTGAAAACATCTGGCAAATATTTTATCATAATCTTGTTTACAGTTGTAAACCTTTAGTATTTTGAGTTTCTTAAGGGTTTTTGATAGTGCTCAATGCATTTCCACTATCAAAAATAGATTTCAAACACTCCAACTACCTTATTTTTTAAATTTTAGTTGACATGATTTTTGGAAAAAAGATACAATCTGCACTATTCCACTGCCTGGATAGACAACTTCTATGGTTTGTGTGAAGTAAATCACAGTTTTACAAAGTGAGATAGAGCTACATCCATACCAAAAGAAATTTTTTTGAAGGTGTTTAAATGCAAACAATCAATGAGCGGTGGAGTATGGACTATAACAAAAAAATGTTGGGCCTTCTGTCATTCATTCTGATCTGCAGTTGCAATTAACTCTTTAGCCTGTAAATACCAGAATGTGTGGACTATAAAAAAAAACGTTGTGCCCTGTGTCATTCTGCTCTGTAGTTGGAATTAACTTTTTAACATGTAAAAGAAAGGATTATTTTTATGGCCTTTGTCAAGGAAGGCGACCTAAAATTATTTTATTCTCATTTGATTTAAATATCTGAGCGTGACAACTTATATTTATTTCCAACTTTACTACGAACCAGTTAAGGGACTCCAATGTAGGTCCAAGAATAAAGTGTAGGGTTTTCTGGAGACCGGAAAGCAGTGGATACGAAGACCTAAAAAGAACTACAAGTGCTGAAGGAGATGAAACTAAATTTGAGAATTTTATTCAAATTTTGGTGGATTTTCTCTCGATGTGAGACAGCGTTCTAAAGGAAGGCAGCGTAAAATGAACCTTGGAGGTGAAAGTAAATATTTTTCTGGATTTTTTTCTGGATGAGTGAAGGGCTAAAATGAACTCTGATGGAAAATTTCGAACATTTGAGATCAATTCAGGTGCTACTTCTCTCTCTTTCGTATCATCTTGTGGTAGTTATGACTTTCTTCCAACCCAAACATAGGAGGATGAGGATGAGAGTAGGAAGGAAAACGAGCAATCTGTTGATGATAAGTACCAGCTGTAGTGGCGTCTGGCATCATGGAAGAAAATGGTACAATTGGTAGAAGCATTCATGTGAAGAAGCAAGTCAGAACTATAACTAGATGATAAGAAAGAGGGAGAAGAAACACCTGAATTGATCTCAAATGTTTGAAATTGTCAATCCGAGTTCATTTTAGCCCTTCACTCATCCCTAAAAATTCCAGACACATCTTTAGTTTCACCAGGTTCATTTTAGGCCGCCTTCCTTTAGAATGTTGTCTCGCGTCCAGAGAAAATCCACCAACATTTGTAAAATTCAGATGTTTCTCTTTCAATATTTCAAGGTTAATTTTATGATGCTTCCACTTCCACACACATTCCATCAATATTTGAAGCAGCACTGCAATCAAATTTAGTTTCATCTCCATCACATTTATAAAATTCAGATGTTTCTTTTTCAAGGTTCATTTTCTGACGCTTTCCCCCTGCTTCCACTTCCAGACAAGTTCCATCAACAGCACTGCAAACAAATTTAATTTCATCTCCATCTTTTCCTTCAGCAGATGTCGTCATTTTAGGTCTTTGTATCCGCCGCTTTGCTGTCTCAAGAGAACACTTCACTTCATTCATGGACATCCCGAGGGCGCCAACACCATAATGATCATTGTAACAACAAGCAAGCAACAAAGCAAGGGTCAATTAACTATATATCACACATTTTTTCTTATATTCTATGGGTTAGGAACAAAAATCATAGTCTTTATCCAAAGTTTAACCCAAGAATTATACAATCCAATTTCAAGGGATGATGGTTGTTAACATTCAAATTATAGGTGGCGGGACCAACAAAAATATAATATTAAATTATGCTAACAAATATTTTTTTTAAAGCTAGAAACTAGGTTGAGATGGTTCGAATAGTATATATTTTAAGCTTATTTTATTTTAAACAAATTATATTAATTAAAATAAATGTGTAATAAATTTTAGATATTTTATTATTTATATAAAAAAGGGGTTATATAATGTGATATCTATCTATCTATCTATATATAGATATGTGTGTGTGTGTGTGTGTGTGTGTGTTAGATTTAGAGGGAAAACAAGAAATTTGAAAGCCATTACAAATATATATTCATTATAAATTCAACACGTCATAAATAGGCATTGGACATCTAAATAATATCAATTTATTAAATAATATTAAATTTAAAATTTAAAATAACTCAAGTATGAGTTGATAATGCTTCACACTTGTCTCTAATAATATTTTTTCATTAATGACATATTTCATAAAGTTTAAAATTATAATGAATTCAAGTATATAAATTAAACAATTCAACTTATTTTACTAAATCAATTGAATGGAGAACAGAAAAATAGTTAAACAATTAACTTCAAATATAATATTTTAAAAATACCATAACAACATTTTCAATATAATAATATCTAGAAATAATTAAATAACTAAAAATATAATATTTTAATAAATTATATATTCTAAAATACCTATATAAAAATATTTTTTATAATGCAAAAATTATAGTAAATGATTAAAATTTTCATTCAATTTAAAATTTTAATTTTATATTTAAACTCAATTAAAATATTAAAATATTTAACTTTAAAATTTTTATTTTTACATAAACGAAATTTTTTGTTAATTAAAAAAAAAAAAATTATTAACTCATCTTTACATAAAAAATTCCCATCCATAATGTTTCTTTAGTAATTATGACCATGTCCTCCCATTTCAAGAATTTTCTCTTTATGACTAGTCATTCATGTATTTATTTAAATTTATACTTTACAAAAATCATTGAAATTATATTTTGAAAAAAATACTTATTTTTTGAAAATATTATTTAAATGTAAGAAAGTGTTATTCTAACACAATAAATAAAAAATAATGTGGAAATAACATGGAAAAGAGAAGAAGCAATGCCATTACCACAATCTGTAGACATTTTTTCTTTTAAAAAGAAAAAATATGAATTTAATATTATAATTAAAATCTGGTTTCCACGTCAAAACAGCCACACAATTTATTCATCATGCTTCTGTGTGGCGTTGTTTTCACCAACTAATCCATAATATAGTAATCATTTGCCTATGGCATTTCACGACCACAAACCTTGCAAAAAACTTCTAATAACAACATATATTTAAAAAATATTACATAAAATCCATCATTATCTTTCATTCAAGGTCAAAAAGTATCATTAAAAGTTCTATTATGCGAGCAATTTTCGTTAGATGCAAGAGTGAAAACAGTTCTTTGGCCTAAATGAGGGAGTCCTCTGTGAGTTCTCAGTATTCAATAGAAAGATAATTCCAACACTTTCTCGTCTTTTTCATCTTTTAGAAGTTGTATAATAGTGACTCCAAATTGTATAATAATGACTATGTGATATAAAGTTTAAATACTAACACAATATTTTTTACATAAACTTATTATTACAATGATAAAAGAAAATGAGTAAAATGAGTATTGCAGTATAGACGACAAAAAAGAAGAAAAAAAAATTATAACAATCAACAAAGTTGGGTAAGTTGGATATGGAATTGTTAAAAATAAAAAAGGAAAATAGCCTAGATTCAAGAAAAAAAAAAAAAAAAATTTGCCATTAGACTTCGAGAATCTAGCTCTTACAAAAATTGAAACTCAAATTACCCTACAGAATCGGAAAGATCAAGCTCTTACAAAATCAGAAGCTCAAAATTTTTAGAAAGTATAGTGATTTATTATTTAGTGCCAAACAAAAGATGAGAACAACTTTGCATTACCATATTCAAATAATGAGTTTGAGATGTACCTGCAAGGGAATTTGAAAGTTGTCGCTTCCTTCAGTTCTTGAATTACTGAACTAAGTTGTCGCTTCCTTCAGTTCTTGAATTACTGAACTACATGCACCAGTTGCATTAAGTACATCGAAGCAGCGGTGGCACAGTCGGAGCTATGGAATAGCCGGAAAACAAATCATAGGTATGGGTATTGTCATTGATATAACCTAATATATAATATTAGGTGGATTAATTGTCCAAGTAATTGTGTTTCATGAAGTTCTTTTTGTGGATTGATTGTCCAAATAATTCTTTTCTATGAAGTTTTAACAATTATGAATGGACGTGGTTTTTAACAATATTTATAATTTATATTTTTTTTTGTTTTTTAATTACCGTGAAAAGAAAATTAGATACATAGTTTTTTAAACTAAGAATGGAATGAAGAGAGACAATGAAATTATTTTCCAATTATGAATTGAATGAATGGAAACTATTTTAATCATATCCATAATATCTTTGCCCTATGAAATTATTTTCCAACTATGAATGGAGTCTGTTTTGAAAAATATTTATAATCTAAATCTCTTGTATTCCTCATGAAAGGAAAATTAGATACATACTTTCAAAGTAAGAATGGAATGAATAGTGACAATAAAACTATTTTCCAATTATAAATGAAATGATGGAGACTATTTTGAACAATATCCATTATTTATACCTCTTATAACCACCATGAGAGCAAAATTAATTAGTTAATTTCAAACTATGAATAGAGATTGTTTTGAACAATATCTATAATCTATATATATCATAGTCATCAGATACGTACTTTTAAAGTAAGTATGGACTAAATAGAGATAATAAAGTTCTTTTCCATCTCTAAATAAAATGAATGAAGACCATTTTGAGCAATATCCATAATTTATACATCTTGTGGTCATCGTTGAAAGAAAATCAATTACATACTTTCAAACTATGTATTGACTACACACACACTGTATGTATGTAGTCAATATTAGACGAAAATCAATTACATAATTTCAAATCAATTACAAACTTTCAAACTATAAAAAGAATGAATAGAAACAGTTTTGAACAATATCTTCAAACTCAATTGCATACTTTTCTACAACGTACAATGTTTGGCAGATTAATTATCGAATTGATATATCAACTCTGCAGGATCCAACAGGATGATGTTTGGCGGATTAATTGTTGAATCGATATATCACCTCTGTGGCATCCAACAGTATTGCGGCATCCGCAGACAAATAGTATCTGGGCGTTCGTTTGCGCCGCTTTATGGTTTTCAGAAAGCTGAGCACATCATTTTGTAATCTGGGTGTTCTCGGCGTTCATTTGTGCCACTTTACATTTTTCAGAAAGCTGAGCACATCGTTTTGTAAGCCATGTGATTTGCGTGTTCGTTTAGGGCGCTTTCTGGTTTTCACAAAGGTGAGCACCTCGTTTTCTGACCTAAACTGTAACCCTATCAATTCCAATAATTTAACATGTAAACTCTAAACTTCATCTCCAACAGTAAATGATTGGAATTGACAGGGTTACAGTTTAGATCAGAAAACGAGGTGCTCACCTTTGCGTAAACCAGAAAGCGCCCTAAACGAACATGCAAAGCACATGGCTTTCAAAATGATGTGCTCATCTTTCTGAAAAATGTAAAGCGACGCAAACAAACGCCGAGAACACCCAGATTACAAAATGATGTGCTCAGCTTTCTGAAAACCGTAAAGCGACGCAAACGAATGCCCAGATACTGTTTGTCTGCGGATGCTGCAATAATGTTGGATGCAGCAGAGGAGATATATCGATTCAACAATTAATCCGCCAAACATCATCCTGTTGGATCTTGCAGAGTTGATATATCAATTCGATAATTAATCCTCCAAACATTGTACATTGTAGAAAAGTATGCAATTGAGTATGAAGATATTGTTCAAAACTATTTCTATTCATTCTTTTTATAGTTTTAAAGTTTGTAATTGATTTGAAAGTATGTAATTGATTTTGGTCTAATATTGACTACATACATACAGTGTGTATGTAGTCAATACATAGTTTGAAAGTATGTAATTGATTTTCTTTCAACTATGAACACAAATGGTCTTCATTAATTTTATTTAGAGATGAAAAAGAACTTTATTATCTCTATTTAGTCCATACTTACTTTAAAAGTATGTATCTATGATATATATAGATTATAGATATTGTTCAAAACAATCTCTATTCATAGTTTGAAATTAACTAATTAATTTTGCTCTCATGGTGGTTATAAGAGGTATAAATAATGGATATTGTTCAAAATAGTCTCCATCATTTCATTTATAATTGGAAAGTAGATTTATTGTTACTATTCATTCCATTGTTACTTTGAAAGTATGTATCTAATTCTCCTCTCATGGTGACTACAAGAGATTTAGATCATAAATATTTTTCAAAACAAACTCCATTCATAGTTGGAAACTAATTTCATAGAGCAAAGATATTATGGATATGGTTTAAAATAGTTTCCATTCATTCAATTCATAATTGGAAAAGAATTTCATTGTTTCTCTCCATTCCATTCTTAGTTTAAAAAACTATGTATCTAATTTTCTTTTCACGGTGCCTAAAAAACAAAAAAAAAATATAGATTATAAATATTGTTAAAAACCACCTCCATTCATAATTGTAAAAACTTCAGAGAAAAAGAATTATTTGGACAATCAATCCACCAAAAGAAATTCATGAAACAAAATTACTTGGACAATTAATCCATCTAATATTATATATTAGGTTATATAATATATGTGAGGTTATATATTATATTATATTAGTTTAACCCTGTCAATTCCAAAGGTGAGCACCTCGTTTTTTGAGCTCATGCCCAATCACGGTTTTTAACAATTTGCAGCAAAAACACAACTAGTACAACGAGCTTGCTCATTGTCCCTGTACAACTAAAAGGAAATATGAACCAGAGAATTCAATCCATGTCTAAAGAGAGGATAACAGTAACTTATATGCCTGGCCTATCTTTGTGACTTTGACTTTGACTGGACCAAAAAGTCTTAGCGGCTGGACGTTCACATTTGCAGTCTGTTTCACAGTGCAGGGACAGCAGAAGGAGATGGGAATGCCAAACGTGTGGCGTTATGAAGTCAGACTTAGCAAAGCAGCTAAGGTAGTGTTCTCCTCTGTTTCCTTTGAATTGTACACGGCCAAGGGGCCTGGTCTTTGTACTGGTTGAAATAGTATCTTGGTTATTTGCACCGTGTGATATAGCTGATTGATAAAATCTTATACGATTATCAAATTTTATTCACATATCCTCCAAATTAATGTTAAATCATATATATATATATATATTTTCATTCAAGTGAACATCGCAATTAAAATATTAGAAATATATAGGTGAAGTAATGATAAGCAGAAATCTAAAGTAAGCTTAATTTATTGGTGCCATAAAAAACCCTCGAAAAATCAATCAGAATTTGCTGATTCTAATACTCAAATGAAATTGAAATTATATTTCAGTTCTAATACCCAAATTAAATTTCAAGAACTTAACCATGTCAAGACAGTTGCTAGCCAGACCAAGTTAAACTTGATGTTGAAGGAAGTCCATCACGAGCAGGCGGCCTAAACATGGCATAACCAAATTTACTCGTATAAATTTAGATCGCTTTAATTGAATGATATAAATGGTATTAACCTGGAAAAGCTTTACGAGCAGGAGTAGCACCATGACCCTGCCTATGTTATAGAAGAATAAGCTATTTTCCGATATTATAATTAACTTTTTCCATTTGCACTTAGTTTCAACTTTATTCTGGATTAAAAAAAAACAAAACATTAATGAAATGTTTTACTAAAAATACATCATATCAGTACCTTCTAATTTACTAAATATCATATCAGTACCTTGTAATTTACTAAATATCATATCAGTGTCTTGTAACTTATTAACAACATACTTTGCATATCATTAATAAAAATAGAGAATATGGACATCAAGAAAAACAGGGAAAATGATGATCTCCCACTACTCAAACACAGAAATATCAAATATTAAGCTTCAATGAAAATGTTTTACTGAAAAAAAAAACATGATATCAGTATCTTGTAACTTACTAACAACATACTGTGCATATTATCAACAAAAATAGAGAATATGGAACAAAACAGGGAAAATGATGATCTCCCACTACTCAAACAGAGAAATATCAAACATTAAACTTCAAACATTAAGCTCTCAAGATAGATCATCTATTAACCCTATTATACTATCAAGCTAATCAAAAAACAAAATTAATATTCCAATCACATCATAAAGGAAAATGTACTAGATGTACAGGGTGCAGAGAGGGATCATAATGGACTAGATGTACCTTGTAGAGAGGGATAAAATATCTCAAGTTTAAAAAGAGATTTGCATCTCAAGAAATTTGATCCTCTCTAAGCTTGGTAGATCCCTAGTTAAGATGGATCAATGCTAGTTTACTTCGCCCCTTTAAATAGGCTATATTCCACATGAATACAATGGGCCAATACTCTCTACCCATGAACGAGTGGTATTGACCCTTTGTATTAATGTAAAATATATCTTATTTAAAGTGGAGAAATTAAACCATCGAGTGTATCCATATGAATAAACTCGGCGTAACTTTATTTTTACTGGTTTTATTTTATTTTCACAAAGTTAAAATGTTTAGATTAGATTGATCTTTTTATTTAATTTTATTTATGTTATATATCTACCATACTAGGTTCGAGATCATGGTTCAACCTAATAATTGGAATTTAATAACTTAAAATATGCTACTTTGGAGAAAAATAACATGGGAGAAACCATGCATTGTCAAAGCCGAGTATCCCAAAAAAAACTATATCTTACATGATATGAAAACATTTGATTATTTTTTTTATTATTTTTTTAAATTTTAATTTTATGCAATTTGTCTTAGTCAAAATTTTCACCAAATGTTCACAAAGCATTACATCATCTTTTCCCTATTAGATTTGAAAGCACCTCTCCAAGCAATGCAATGTTATGTACTGTCATGTAAACATTCTAAGTTGGTTAAATTAAATTAAAAATATATTATTAATTTATTAATTTTCAAGAATTATTACCTTGGGTTTTGAGCTTTGAACCCATGATGTTGCTCATTCATATTCATGTGGAATATAACATATTCAAAGCTGGAATTAAATGAACCCAGATCCAAAGTTAAAATTGATCTAGGTTAGTTTAAGTATAAAAGAATGAATAAACTAAAATTATTTTTAAAAATCTAATATATTATTTATTTATTTTAAAAAACTATTTACAAATATTTATTGGAATGATAGAATTATTACAATTTTCCCTATGTATCATACTTTTACCATAAAATGTTTGATAAAACCTCACATATATATATGGGTCAAGAATCTATAGGGATCAAATATATAGAGGCTTGGTAGATCACGAGTTAGGATAGATCTAGGCTAATTTTATTCCTCCTTTTAAATATGCAGCATATGAATACCAGAATTAAACATTATTTTATTTTGAAGGAATTAAATTTTACATTACATTGCATTAATCTATAAATGCTTATGGGACATGAAAAGTCATGACATTAGAAATATCTTCCATATTGTGCTCTAGAGAGCATCTATGCACAATGAAATGAAATTATATTATTATATATTTTTTACTAAAAAAAATATTGTAAAAAGATTTATCCCTTCATGTACATCTACTAGTGCAATATTTAAAAGGACATATTCACTAACATCCCTCTTAGAACCACCTATAAATTAACTATAAATCACCAATAATTTTTCTTTTAACAATATAATGTATGCATTATTTTCTACATTCACTAAATATCCCTTGAGCATTTCTTCACAAAGGTAAAAAAAAAAAAATTCCAAAATTTTCTTTACCTCTTCAACAACAAAGAGTTATTTTATCCTCTCCACATTAAATTAGTCTTGTCGCCTAGATTTGATGAACATGGTATGGAACTTTAGTTATATATTTCCTTTGTTGCACAATGTTTTCACTTAGAAATTGGTGGGTATGGAAAGCTAAGGTGTTGTCCTACCAAATATTTTCCCATAGCTTAAGGTCGCAATTATTTTTGTATTCATTTATACAAAACCACAAGCTTACAATATTATATCAACATTTGAAAATTAATATTAAAAATGTCGCTAACCTTATATAATATAAGTCCATACATATTGCAAAATAAATATATTTACTTCCTTGGTGTTACATTCATATTTCTTTTCCTTGGAGAACTTTTATTGCAAGGTTCTTCACTCTTTGAAGCCTTCGTGGCTACCTTGCGCCTCCATGGAAGCCTCATATCATTCGAACAATGTAACTTATGGGAGGAAAGGTTCATGTCCCAATAAACCATTAGACATGTGATGAGTTCAATGGTGGTGCTTTTTTCTTGGTTTAATCAATGATGAGCATTACTCTAACCTTTTTAGGGTAACTACCTACCCCTACTACCTTTACTACTTTGGCCTCATTTACATTTGAAGAGGTTCAGAGCCAAGCTATGCAACCTCAAGTTTAAGTTGTTAAATAGTAGGGTTCTACCCTGTCTTTGAAGAATTTTATAGTATCATTTGGATTTTCTTGCTAGAAATATTAGCATAAAAAGGTTTTCTTGTTGGTTGAGACAATGTTTTCTCGCCAAGTATAAATTTTACCACTAGGGCTTCACTAGGGGAGAAATTCCATACAATGTGCATTCATATTGGGGGATATATATTTACGAAAAAATGACACAATAGATTGAGAATATAATAAGGGATAAAGGGTTTTATATTATCATGTTTAAAAAAATAGAGCTCCAAGTTAATGAAAATATATAAAGGGGTAAAAAAATGTTAATGAAAAAATGGATACCTACAATATCTAGTGAAAGTGTGGGTTTTTTAAATTGATAAGGTGTATTGGGTTAGTATTGGTATGGGGTTAAAAAATGTTATTTTTAGAGGCTTTCTCCAATATGTAGTCAAATTAAGGGCATTCTTTAGTATGGTGTGACTGCACATGTTATGTCAGAGGTTAATTGAGTGAAGTTCCCATGAATTTGACCCTCATAGTCTATCCATTTACTTTTATTTTCTATATGTAAAAATCTATGAAAATTTGGATAATATATCTATAATTTACCACAAATATTTTATTTTCTTTACTTGGTGATACATATATACGTCAAACCCTCTCTTTTTCTAAAGGTTCTATTCTCATAAAAATTTTATGGAGAAATTTTTTCCAAATTATGTTCATTTAATGTGGCTTTTGTTGATGGTATTTCTTTGGATTTTAAGTCCAAAATAAAAAACCTATATATCTTTGTACAATTTTCATGAATAGAATTTTTAATTCAAGTGGAGTGTTAATTTTTAAATGTAGATTGTGTATAGAGTGTTATTCCTCTTACCACCTTGGTACTTCTTATACCATAATCAAAACTTTTTTGTTACTTTATTCATGTCCTCATATATAGTGGATACTAAGGTTAGTCCCTGGGTAGGGTTCCTTCCCCGTTCCACCACAACAGAGGGAAGACTTACTATGTTCCTATAACCACCAATTTTCTTCCAACATGAGTAATACAAATACACATACATCTATGTATATTTCACTCACATAAAATTAGTGGGGTTTTCCATTCATTTTAATACTAATAAATACAATCATTTAAAACCATAAGAACATTCTACTTCATTCTTTCATAACCCTGAATGGAAATAAAAAAAATTAATTAACACAAAATTATCCACATGGTCGTGTACTTATCTAATTTTTTCTTGGAAATGTATTAAAGTCTGTCGTGTTCCCCCCAACCATGGATGTAATTTCTCAATAGTTCCCCGCAAGATCCAACTTCAATCTTCGAGAAGCACAAATTAGTATTTTTTTCTCGTTTCACACCCTCTTAACACTTAGCAGTGTCCTACTAATTTTTGGGTTTAAGTCAATTCTTTCTCTCCCAATGTCTGTATGGTAGTGTGTTTGTTGCTATGGAGTACCAAATACACATTCCTTGGAGTTGGTTGTTTCCTACAAGGAAAACACAATAAATTGGTTGTTGTTAGTCGATAAACATGGGTAATTAAAACACTGTAAAAATGAAAATAATGCATACATAAACATAAACTAAAAACTAAGAAATAAAACATGAAAAATACTTAATGAAGCAAAAACATAAACAAATTAATGGGAAAGGGTTCACTTTATTCATTTTTTAATGTAGAACAGATAGAATATATGAATATAGGACACTTGCAGAGAATTGTTTGAGTAATGGTGCTAAAAAATCCTCAACAAGGAAGTTCATTTCCTCAATCTCCTTTCAAGATTTCTCTATCACTCAAAGAATTAAAAAGACTATCTAAATGATTAAATCATCTCATAAATGAAATGCTTCATTCCTAGGGAGAAATTTTGGTCGCATAAAAATTCATTTCTTATTCTTATTTCTTAGGTCTCCTAGAAATTGTATTTATAAATTTTCATAGCCACTCCTCCTCCCCTTGGCTCATCAATGTTGTGGTTCACCTCATAAATGAGATGAGAGCTACCAATTCCCTTCCTTGAAGGATTCTTTGGGCTCAATGCTCAAATTTATCATCCCATAAAATAAATATTTTGAGTGTTACTAAGCAAGTTCACAACCCAAGGTGCTGCTTGGAGTTTCCATGACCATGCAGATACCGAAAAAATAGTTGCTCGGCCGTTGATTTTCAATAATTGTGCACCCACGCGGTCTAATTTTTTATCTTGAACCTTAGGAAAGCTTTTTATTTTTGGCCTTAATGGTGTTTCCAACTAAAATTGTCACGAGTATATGTGTTGATCACTGACTTTGAGTTTCTCTTATGAGTGTCTCGTAATGTGTACATATGCGTGTATGATTTCCATATGATAATAGTTTCACCCCGATGTATGCTTTTAGGAATAAGTGTATAACTAAAATCCTATGAACAGCAACGATTTTTTGTGATGGACCTTTCATGGCCGTCACTATTGGTGCATATATATATGGCGACGTTCATTGACCGTCACCATAAACTCATTGGTGACATCAAGGTCCGTCACGAATAATGACTATAATGACAAACAGTGACCCTCACCATTTCATATAAACAACAACGATTTATGGTGACGGACCTTTAATGGTCGTCACTATTGATGCATATATATGGTGGCATTCGTTGACCGTCACCATTTCATATTTTGGTGAGGGTCGAAAAGTCTCACCATAAACTCATTGGTGATGGTCAAAAGAGCATCCGTCACCAAAAACTTATCTTCGTCATTCCCTATATATGAATATCAGGGCACGATGGAATCGAACCACCAACCTCCTGCTTGTAAAGCAGGTGCTCTTCCATTGAGCTAGCACCCTTTAAAGAATTAGAATCCAGTGCACAGATATACAGATCGGGATTGAAAAAGTGTGCGGATACTATGATATGAATTGCCAAGTTAATCATCTAAAGTCTGAAGTGGTGTACATCTACATAGAGAGAAAGTAAAAGAAAGGAAGCTAAATCAGAGATTTACCTTCCTCTTCTTAGTATTCAAAAGAAAGTAATATATATATATATATATATATATATATATATATATATATATTTCAAGTGAATATGAAGTAAGAAGTAGTGTCTTGACTAAACCAAGGAAAATAGAAGCAGAAACCAAGTTCTCTAAATGTTGAAGCAGATCAGTGTAAGAGGATGAAAATATATAGGATTAGCATTGGAAGCAGCGAAAGAAGCAGTAGTGAGGTCTTGGAAGCATTCATAGGTCAAGGGTCTAAGTCTTAGTCACGGTACTTGTCATTTGAAGATATATAAGAAGAATTTCTCGTGGGTTTTCCTCTCCAAGAGGGAGAGGTTTTGCCCTCACTCTAGGAGCCTAACTTTGTGTCTTTTTTATTTTGGTAATTGACTTGATGAAAGACTAAATAAGCTAAGAAAGAGAAGACATAAGTAACTCAAGTAAACTCACAAGTAATTATCAAGAAGAGAATTTGAATTAATCTCCGGCCCTACAAATTCTCAACACATAGATCACCTTGTTGAAAGTTGAAACACCAAACCATCCATTACAAAAATACAAAAGACACAAAGTTAGGCTCCTAGAGTGAGGGAAAAACCTCTCCCATGAAAGACTAAATAAGCTAAGAAAGAGAAGACATAAGTAACTCAATTAAACTCACAAGTAATTATCAAGAAGAGAATTTGAATTAGTCTCCAGTCCTACAAATTCTCAAAACATAGATCACCTTGTTGAAAGTTGAAACACCAAACCATCCATTTTTGTTGTTTAAGGTTTTTCATATGTAGCTATATTTTTCTTTTGAATGGGAGGGCATCACAAAAACATACCTTCCCTAGTATTATCTTGAGTATAGATAAGACCTTCTCCAACAATAAAGGCTAATAGACGTATACTAGTTTCCCTGAGATCTAAATCTACACCTTGCATAACATTTAGTCATGTCACTTGGTTCTTTGCAAGATGGCACATAAGAGTAATGGGTAAGGAACCTTGCATAACATTTAGTCATGTCACTTGGTTCTTTGCAAGATGGCACATAAGAGTAATGGGTAAGGAAGATTTCATCGACTCACATAATAAGCTTGAAAATTGCCACAAATATCTTGGATTTCTTCCATAAAGAATTCAATCTCTAGAGCAGTTGATTGTCAATATTGGCGCAGCTACATAAGTAGAACTACAAAAGTTCATATTTCACTATTATTAATTCAATTGCAACTATTCTTTCTCTTGATAACTCAATTGCAACTGTTCTTTCATAGAAGATGTAGATACAATCCCTTCCAAGGCACTGAACCCCTAAACACCACACTACTCGGCCACAAGGAAGGCACATCCCATGGAACCTATGGAATGCCTCCCTCTCCACCATCCTTTCTGATGACAAGTGTCCTACCTATATTTTGTGAGTGTTAGTTTTTCAAACACTGCTGGAGACATATAGATGATCAATGTTCAGTTCTGCTTCCAGGAAAGATTCATTGGTGTTCTACATCTTTTGGAGATTGTCAATCTCTAGTTCGTATTGCCCTCTTTGGGATATGGCAGTCCTTACAGAGTTTGGCATTATTCAATCTATGGAATATTTATGTTTTTCACCATGAGGATAGCTCATTCTATGCTTATGTTCTGTGGAGGGATAAGGTATACCATCAGCGTTTGGCCAAAGACACTACTGATCAAAGATGCCCAATGTTTAGATCCCATTGTTTATTTTTATATGCTCTTATATTTTGATAAGAGTTTATGATCTCCACTTTTTTCTCTACTGTTTTTGAATAATTTCTAAAAATATAAGACATGTTTTCCAAAAAAAGAAAAAGCATTACAAATTCCATCCTTACCTGGTATTACCATCAATTTCATATAGCAGAATTAAAGAAAACTAAGATGGGGAAAAGGAGAAGATGTGAACACCAATGGCATATGATTCTAATTTTAGCATGGATAGGTCAGATTCATATCTAGATATGGATATTCAGCAGCTAAATTGCAGTTTTCTTCTGTATTTTTCAACAAATTAAACATGATACAAAAATTTGTACGAGTTTTTATCCCAGCACAATGTTAGGGAAGTGTAATGGAATAAGAAAGGTAAAGTTTCAAACCTGCATGCGTTCATACTAATAGGTGGAGATTGAAACCTGTAGACATTCTTATTGCATATTTTCCATTTTGGCATTGTCCATTATTCCAAACCCAACCTAGAATTCTGATAATAGTGACTAGTACAACTTGCTAGTATATACTACAGACCCATGTCAAATAATGGTGACAATACAAAACTTAAAAATATGCAAGTACATGTTTTAAGGTCATTCGGGTCTGCATTATATCTCTACATAATGGACAGATTTTAATTAGTGTGCTCCAAGGAAGAGATAAAATCTCCTTGAGATCTACACCCTATCGCTAGATTGCATGCACCCTTCTTAACTAGACTTCAGACTAGGTCAAAATTAGCAAACTACTTAAATGAATTTAAAACTAACACTTGCAAAGTGAATGCACCCTATTATACATGGAAAACACATGCAAATTACTGAGAATAGATTGTTAATAACAGAGCAACAATCCAATCTATAAGATTGATCACTCCCTCACAATTAAAGTGCCATACTGTTGAATTTGGAAAGAGGAAGTGTGCCCCTCACTTTCCTGTCGAAATTCTGCAACTAAAGCACTCATACCTCATTCATACATGTGCCAAGGAGTACCACATGTGCAACCAAATTGTAAAAGACTATCCAAGGTACAATATTTTAATACTACCTCTTATTGAGAAAATTGTTCTCCACCCATCCAAGTCTCCCCATGAATATCTTGAAATTCCCTTGGCCAAGGACTTAGTCAAGATATTTGCAACCTATCTGAATGTACTCTAGATCAATTGCTCCCTTATAAAACATGTTCCCAACAAATGGTACCTGATTTTAATGTGCTTGGAGCAATCATGGAATATTGGACTATCATAGAGTTCGACACAATTTTAATTGTCACAATTGACCCAAGTGGGCCCCAACATCTCACATGTTAGTGCTGCAATCAACTTGTGAAGCCATATATGGCTTTACAACTAGTAGTGTTGATTGCAATGTACTCTGTCTCTTCTAAACTCAATCGCACTAAACGCTGCTTCCTAGTCAACCAGAAAATTGTTTCTAAATCCAAATTGAAGCAACACCAGAAAGTACTCTTCCTATCACTTGCATCTCCTACACAATAAAAATCAGTAAATCCATGCTGCATCAACTCACCATCTCTTGCATATTTCAAACCATACTATTTTGTACCCTAAAAATATCAAAGAACATGTTTTGCAACTACCCTATGAATATACCTCAGATCAACTGTGAACTAGATCAAGGTGTTCACTATGAAACATACATCAAGTTTGATGTTACATCAAGTATCTAATAAATTGTCTATACATCAAAGGATCTACCATATCTGAGTTCAAGTCAACATGCAACCTAGAATTGGCATCATTGGGGTGACCATGGATTTACAAACAATCATTTGGAATCTTTTCAAGGTCTCAAGCATGTACTTTCCATGCCAAAGGAAAACCTCACTTGTACTTGGCCACACCTCTGGACCCAAGAAACAATACATCAAACCAATGACTTTCATATTTAAATACTCATTCCTATTGGGTATGTGTTATATTCAGACATTGGAAGCTCTACGAAATGAACAAGATCGATATTGCCAGCTTCCTCTACTCTTTCAATTGTTGCTTTTGCTTGCCTTCACAAAAAATTCAAAATTAGAAAATTTATTATGAACACTTGTAAGGAAACCAAATCTGAGTATTTCGTAAAGGAAGCAGTGATATTTTATGATTTAGCTTCACCCTTTACCAAGAATAATGACAAAATGTTTGTTCCAAGATCAAGTGCAAATTATTACAATGCTATCCACCATTTTCTTTTAGCCATAGATCCCCTTGTTGAAACACCAAACCATCCATTTTTGTTGTTTAAGGTTTTTCATGTGCACCTAGATTTTCCTTTTTAATGGGAGGGCATTGCAAAAACATACTTTCCCTAGTATTATCTTGAGTATAGATAAGACCTTCTCCAACAATAAAGGCTAATAGATGTATACTAGTTTCCATGAGTTCTAAATCTACACATTGCATAACATGTAGTCATGTCACTCAGTTAAGATGGCACATAAGAGTAATGGCATGCTCTATTTCTCGTAATGCAACAAGAGAAGTCTAGGGTCTTTATGTTATGTTATTTTCCTACCAAGTGCATCGGTTGGAAGGTCAGCAACATACAATGCACACAAGATATAATCTTTTTTCGGAAAAAATAAAAATAAAAAATAAAATGGCAATGCATTGTCTAGAACTGAAACAACAGTAGCATTTTCCCCAATATAATTCACCCTCGTTGTTACAACTGCTAGCCCTAAACCCCATAACCCATCACACTGTCTATCTTTATGCCATACAGAGAATGGACCCTCTCTATCTCTAAAGCCCGATGAAAGTTCATCCCGTAGGAAGTGACTAAATGTTGACAAGCTTGAAAAAATCCCAGAAAACTGCAATATCTCAGCACCTCCTCTAACACATGCTAAAGATAAACGTAAATTTAGGATTGCAAGAGCTTAATCTCTCCAACTATATTGTCAAAGTTGACTAATTACACACTTTGCGGGAAAATTCTTTTGAAAAACAGGAACCCATGTATTAGATGCAAGGAAACCTTTTAAGAGCATATCAATTACAGCTAAAGGTATGTTTGCAACATTATTTTTTTCAACACAACTATAAAGAACAGGAAAAAATCCCAAACTCATAAGAGAGACATCAGAAAGGACATCTCCCACATTCTTCCTATCTTTGATTCTCCATTTTCCTAGTACTTTTTATGTTGAGAATGAATAATATCTAATGGCTTGATATACGTCAATGATCTTAGGCTTGTGATCACTATTTTGATCTCCTTTGAATAAAGTGTCGAAGTTTGCATCTTATTTGTTATTGATACTATACAGCTGGACATCCATCTCACAAAAATTATCAAAATTTGGGCCTATTTAAAGAGAAAATTTAGCATGTAATTTGTTGGGTCACCAAGGGTGGCTAACACCTGCATTGATAACAGATAATTGAAAATATCTTCAACACACAAACCTATTGATTCTTCTGACAAGGTTGCATTTAGGTTTATTGATCCCAACTGCATCCCCTATCCAACAAGACACAATATGAGGTCCTATAAACAGAAGGATAAGCACCAAAACGGACTGAACCGAAAATGTTATACCATAAACAAGGAAAGTAGGTAGAGTCTAGATACATAACAAGCACATAAATTGTTTTGGATAAGTATGATAGTTCTCAAGCACGAATGAACTTACAACCGTGTTGTCGAATATTGACAAGGCTCACACAGTCATCAACGCTTTTAAGGCATTCACCTAAAAATCTGCAAGACAAGAGGCCTTGTTTAAACTTTACACAACTAAATATTTCTAGTGTCTTTTTTGCTGCAGCTGTGAACCCTTTGTCTTCAGAGTGAGACCACCACCCTATACCCAATTCTATTTAAAGGGATTTGGTATCATAAATATACTTATCTTCACACAATTAATGAAGCTCATGCTATCTGAAGTCTTCATCAAGACTTACTGATCTTGTTTTGTTACATTCATAGTGGTGTCAAATGTTGCTGAACTTCATTAAATCTTTTGTCTTTGCAATTCCAGCTGCAAGAGCACCTCTACCAATTTAGTGGTGTACTAAATCAGAATACTTTGTTCTAAGCCATTGAATTTTATAAAATAATGCTAGAAAAGAGCTCAGTGTGCTTCTTGAACCTCTTAGACCTGTTATTGTGTGAAGGCAGTTGTTCTTTCCTGATAGGTGACTTATACAGTTTGACTGTGGGAAATTGCAGAAGTTAGTGATTTTACTCAGACAGTTAAGAATTTAAGATCAGTAAGGCACAAAGCACTGGCATTCACTCAAATGACGAAATAAATTATAAAGACATTGCTTTTGATGACCTGAAGGGACTTTTGTACCACCTTGAGATGAGTTGAATTATTGTACAAACCTAGATAGATCTATTTATATGCTGAATTTGATTCCAATATGAGAGCCCTCTTTCCAATCTCATTAATGGCCTAAATATCATCTAAGATGATCATGAATATGCTGGGTATGGTGCTGAATTGGAAGAGCCCCTCAATCATTTTATGACATCATCAATGTTTGAGGAGTCTGGTTAAGAGTCTATCCATCAATTTAGATAAACAGTGTAGCAAAACAATTCTTTGCATTCTGGTGACTGGTCCTCTGCACTTTATAGAAGATATTTTAGTCACCCTAAATTTCCATTTGTGAAATCAAGTTGTAAAATTTTCCATTGACAGGCCTTGCAAGACCAATTTAGCATCATCATAGAAATTTCTTGAAAATATTTCAAGGTTGTCCTAGTTAGCTTAGCAATGGAAAGAAGTCATTAAGCTTAGAAAAGTTTTCTTTTCTTTTTCTTTACAGTTTCTTTGATCATGCCATGGGTAAGTCCTTTGATATGACAACCTACAGGAAAGGAATTTAAATGATTATGAACATATTTCTTTTATGGGTCCACTAGGAAGTTTACTAGCATGAACTCCTTAAGGCAACAATCCAATCCGCTACAAAAACAAGGTAAACGACCAGAAATCATAAATCAGATCCCTGATGCATCCCTTAGTCTGTATCGTAGTCATTTTGAGTTGACAATTCTCCATGATATATATTTGGTGGATCACTTGCAAGAATTTTGAGCCATCTCTTGCCAAGTCTGGCAGTAGAACTAACCGAAAAACACTTTGATGGACCATTGTAGCTTACTGAAGATAGTCTTCCCACCTAGAACTCACTTCATTACAGCAGTTATACCCATAAGGAATAATTCATAAAGGAGGATGGTCTTTCTTTCTCACACTAGTACCACCACTACCTCTTATTTCATTCACCAAAAATATGTGAGCTCAGGATATCTGCACATCATGATCTCAAAATGGTATCCTTATATTTGCAACTTATAAACTACATGTAAAAGAAATCAATCCCAAGGGCACAACAACGATGTCAATTTTGGTCGAAATTTGTGCCCAGAGTTTTTTTCAGCAACTTTGAAAGACATTTCTCAATGATCATTTGGAAGAACACACTTACGTGTTTTCAGTTGAAAGCTAGTTTACCCTCAATTGTGAGCCACTGCTCATCAAGTGCCACATTTATCTCCTCAGCTCAGCAAATCCCCTTGACATACAATGAAAAAAATTTACCAAGGAAACATCCTTTCTCAAAGATGAAATTGAAGTAAAAAAGGGAGGGCAATGTCTGAAGAATAGAAGACATTAGTGCAACATAAGTAGAAAATTTCTTAGGTTGACAACTCGCCTGAAACGTGGACTTAGATGCTCCCACTTGTTCCTGTACACCCTACAATGTTTGAGTAAGCCATCTTAACTTCCTGGCTACACTAGTAAGTAATTAGGTCTCTGTTCCTTGACTAGAATCTTACTGATCTGACATTGATTTCTTTTTCATTTTTAGAACAGAATCTGGAAGTTAAAACACCCAATAAGTGACTAGCCGTGATGACAAACAACAAAGCTAAACTATCTTGCCATTTGCCTCTTGCCAAAATAGCAGCAGCTTGACATGCTAGCCCAAAGATCCTTAGCCGCAGATGTATGTTGTTACAGAAACACGAGATTTTGCATATTTTAATATCCATATACTAATGTGCTAAATCACAAATATCATTTCTAAGACGAGATGGAAAATGCAGGTACTCACAACAGCATACAACCTTTGGAACTGAAATAAATTATAGATTTGAAACGAGATATAAATCGACCAAATGAAACTACTTAGAAAATTCTTCTAAAACACAAATAAATTTCTGTTCCACATGTGAAAACATCCAATGAAAAGGAATTTAATAAATACTTCATATTCCCTAGTCTAATGGCCAGAGAAGAGAACTTACTAAAAGGGTACTTGGTACAGCACACCTGTACAAGTGGAAAGGGCTACAGCATGATAAGAAATGTATGTCCATTCCTGCTTCAATATGTCAAACACAGTTCTTCCCTAATGAATAAAATTTCAAATGAATGTAGTTGTTCTTAAAGAGAGATTGCTTTAGATTCCATAAGCAACACCCTCTCAACTCCTTATCACAAAACTAAAATCAACTGTGATGTAAAGAGCTACAAGGGTAACAAAATCATAATGCTAACAAACTGAGCAGAATATCTTACATGATCATCCATCAGGAAGATCTGAATACTTTCCCAAATCCACAGCATAGTCGTCATATATTTCAAGATGATGCCCCTGCAACCTTGGTACCTGAAGATTTTTTTGGGTCAAATGTCACAAATAGACTATTAAAACACATGCATTTTCCACTTGTAAGACCATAACAAGGAGAAACAATCTATAACATATTTACATACATTAATAGAAAATGCTAAAGTTATATTCTGATGTCAGTCTTACTATATAAATCAGATTATGCAACTGGCAACTAAAGGACATATGTTAGTGGCAGATACCCTAAATACCCTTTATGCCACAGCTGCCATGATAATTAGTCCACCAAGTGAAACTTTCTATTCCACTGCACTATGAAAACAAAGTGTAAGATATTCTACCTAGAAAATTCTCCAAAGGAGGCCAAAGCTTGTTTTGAACCAGTTAGCTGGTCAGGTGACCATTTTCACAATGGATCAAGCAATTGATTCCTATTTTCCTACCCCTTCCTAATCCCTCTTCATAGCTTAACATCAGCATGTGCTTTCTGGTCAGGACATGCATTTTGGAATATCCTACCTTATTCTTTTGTTTATCTGCCTATTTTCTACTCCTTCCAAATGTTTTATTCTTGTCCCTATCTGAATTGTTCTATATATCTTTTTTAAATAAAGCAATATTTTGTTTCACATGTGCCTGATTCCTGCGACTTGAGGAAAGACTTAATGGCAACATAATGCCATGTAGACTAAGAAAGTAGTAGGTCAGTTTGACAATTATGCATGATCTGAGTCTCTTCTTAAGAAAGTGCATGCTCCCAGTCTCTTCTTAAAAAAAGAGAAAAAGGTTGTAAATATCTAGAAATAAAGAAGCACCAGAAGAAGGAAAAAGGCAAGTTACCACTTAGAAAATAACAATTGGGAACTTAGTACTGTGATACAGCACACAGCGACGCAAATGTAACCCAAGATATGCACCGTCGAAGATGGAAAATCTGTAATCATTTTCTGCAAACCAAAAATAATCCACCAGTAAGAATATATCTATCAGATCTCGTATTCAGATTAAAGGGGAGAAGTCTATAAGAATGAAATTGAATTCATCAGTAGTATAAAGTTCAACATTTTCGCATGCATTAATCACTATAGGATGTTTTTATGGTTTTGAGGACCATTCATCTTCATCAAAATTCATATCCTTGCTCACCAATGTCTTAAGTTGCACTTTAATTTAGATCATGTAGGCCCTGGATGTCTTACTCTATCCAACAAAGACCGCCTTTATGTTCAAGGGTTCAATATTAGTGCTTTTCTCATCATGAATATGAATATAAATTAAACAAAAAAAAGGAAACAAAAATGTAATACTTGTGGCTTCTCAATAACAAAAGATTTCTTTGGTGTTTTGTCCTTCAAGATCCTGTGAGGACATTGGTTCAAGATATAGACAATGTGTTGCAAGCTTTGGCTTAAAGACACATGGGTAAATCCATGTCTTGGATCATGGTTTTAGCTATCTCAATGATGGATTTGTTACTCTACAAGCACATTCTTAGCATCCTCTTGATCCTTGTTTCCCTGCAAAAGGTATCAAATTCCTTGGAAAAGGTTATATCACTAGATCTGTCTCTTCCCTAACTTCCAAGGTTTAATGTAGGAAACTCAAGACAGAGTAGCAACAAAATGGGCATGTCAAGCAATTTGGATTGGGAAAATACTTGTAGATATGCAAGTTCATTAGGATAAGCATAATTCTTTTTGCGATAATGAGGGAGTTACCAAGATGGAAAAAAGACCCGCCTTCGATATTAATCAATTGCATTGAGGTGCACATATTACAACACTCTATGTTGTTATTTTGTTTTTGGTCAAAATCAGGGGAAGCACTTCCCCACTATAACATGGGGAAGAGCACTATCAAACACAGTGGACCATTGGCTACGCTGTTGCATTTGAGGGTTTTATATGCCCATATAAAATCCATTTGGACTAGAATTTTGTATTTCTTGTTGACCTCATCATGGGCCCATAGTAACACAATGGAGTGTGCTTGTCAGGGTTTGAACCCAAGTCATCATATGAACTCCCTCTTATTGGTAGACCATTTTTTCTTGCAAATATTTTTGATAGCCAAAAGCCTTATTAAGGGTGGTGTTGGCACGGGATAAATTTCAAATTTACACTTTGTCCTGCATATTTTCAAATTCATTAGCAGAAATGGAACAAATTTGAACTGGCTTCACCAACTAGTGCCCCACCACCTAGACCTGCTACTTATGTTGTATGCTGCCTCAGTATCTTGAATCTTATCGACACTCACAACAATGAATCCCTTAGCCACTTGTTAACAAAGCTAGATACACAAACCAGTGCCACTTCTAAGGCTTTTGAATGTGCTCCTTTGGGCGCAAATTTTGTAGCTCTTATTTCGAGTCCATCTGTAGTAGAAGTGGCTACAAGGCAACTTCCCATAACCATTCATCTCTCAGCAAAGACAGAGCTGGTAGATTACTTGGGGAAGGCTTACAAAAAGGTCTTAGCTATTCATAAGAAGTTACCACCTGGTGGTATACTGGTATTTGTCACAGGACAAAGGGAGGTGGAATTTCTATGCAGACAGTTGAGGAAAGCCTTTGTGAAAAGAAGAAAAATCAATGTTAAAATACAAGATATTTCTCAAAAAATCAAAGCCCACTGTAGACACAAATGATGTTGCAACTGAACCCAATCTTGAGGGCATTTCTCAAGCTGTGGATGGCACAGATGATAGTGGGAAACACAAATATGGAACTGATAGGTTTAACTCATTTGACGATGAGGGGTTTGAAGTTCAATCATAGGCAAAATCATCCTCCTCTGATGCTGAATTTGATTCACATTCAGTTAATGAAGAAGAAGAGTGTCTTGACAGTAGAAGAAATTGCAGTTGGTAGTGTTGAAGCAATAAGTGAGGGAGTAGATATGAAATTGGGAAATATGTTTGATGTTTCAGAAACATTAATGTCTCTCCCATCCAATCAGCCTAATATGGAACTGTGGTAGTTGATACATCAAATGAAATAGTTGGTGATGGAGACATCCCTCATGCATGCATTGGTTGGTCACGGAGAATGCAAGTACCAAATGTTGATATGCAACATAAAGTCATGATTGAAGCAGTTGAAAATCATATGCCTCAAACAGTTATTATTGATGAAATTGGAACAGATCCTGAAGCAATGGTAGCGAGTACTATTTCTCAGCGTGGAATCCAATTGGTTGGAACTGCGCATGGAATGACTATTGAAAATCTCATAAAGAATCCTTATTTAGAGATGCTTGTAGAGAGTGTGCAGAGTGTTTCCCTTGGAGATGATGAGGCAAAGAGAAGGGGAGTTCAGAAGGCTATACTTGAGAGAAAAGGACCATCCTCATTTACTTATGCTGTAGAGATGACATCAAGGACCGAATGTCGTATTCATCACAGCTTAGAAGCAACTGAGGATGCCATATTAGCAGGTGCTCTATAAAGTTTTTCATATCCATCCCAGGGGATAAATATGCTGGATGATACTGTATGCAATGTCAATTCAAAAACAAAAATAATTAATCAAGTATCTATCTTGGCTTGTTCAAAATTCATATAAAATTTTCATTATATGTTGTGAATAGGAAAATCTCCATCATTTGAGGTCCGCCAGATGGTTATGAAGGTAGTGACAGATGGAAGTCCTGCCACAACAGAACCAGGCATTGGAAGCCATTTTAGGAGCACTTTGACATGTTTAGAGTCCGATGGTGTTTTTGAGGCTGGTAATGAGAGTGGTGATGATGATATTTTTGGGTTGAAAGGTAGTTATGAGCAATTTCGGAAGGATGATGATTCACCACTTATTTTATATCCTTATAAAAGATCATGGAGGCTGATCTAGAGCAAGTAGTGAAGAAATGGGCCTAGAGAAAGCAGTTAAATTCACAAATGACATTGGAGCAACTGATGCAATTCTTGCATTACATTCTAAGCTCAAAGAGAATTCATGGATTCGAGGAGTGGCTAAATATCAGCGTCTACCCATATTTGTGATGAAGACAAACATAATGGCAGAGATGGTAAGGGTCATGCATACTATTCTTGGTTTGGAGACTCTTGGTGCAAGTTATTTTAATTCATTCAAAAAGCTTAAGAATGATATTGAGATATCAGATGGAGCAGCCAAGAAAAGATCTTCCCGAGAAGAGATTGATGCTTTAGAAGAAGCCAGACTTGCTATTGAGTATATTGTGATCCCAGGAGGGCAGCCAGTTGAACTTCTTCCAAGATGTGCTGACATTATTGCTCGTCAAATAAAGCTGGTGGAGAGCTATCAATTAGTAACAGAGAAATCAGGGAGATAGCGAGAGTGACAGCCGATGACTACCCATGTTTCAGAGATATGACATTGCAAAACATTGAATCAGCGAAAAAAAAAACAATGAAATAGTAAGCCTCAGTAAAGATTCTATTGAGCATATACATAGAGGCAGTGAAGATTCTCAAATGATTGAGCTGCTGGTTCCATGTTATAAATATGAAAACAAGTCTTTTCCCCACACTATATCAACAGCGACAAGTGTGTCTAAAAGCAATATAAACAATGAAATCGCTGAATGTTTTGTCAATTCAAAATCTATTATTACAAATGAGCAGAGATCTCCTGAAGTGGAGGAAGATAATCCCAAGATGAACCTGATGCAATTAAGGCTATGCATATTGGTGTTCCGATAGAGGATGGTATGGTAGAAGGAGATTTAAGAACTAAGAACTATAACACTATGGCAGTGGAGCTTCTGCCGATATTATGCTAAACCTCACGCATGTTTGACTTATGAAGGATAACCGTTGGTTTAGATTGACAGTTCAAGTTGATTTCGAACCCCCTCAATGTTTCGAATTTTAGTGGAGGAGGGGGGGTTCGAAATGGGTACTTTTCAAACTCAGCCATTAACCACGTGGAAAGCGAAGGATATGTTCGCACCCCCCCCCCCCAATCACAATATGTCTTACCATCTGCTGGGCCCTCCGAAATCCGGTTTCGGGTTTTCGTAAAACAAACGCTCAAAGTCTATACTTGGAACGAATTTTTGTTGCTAGGTAAGGAAAGGAGGTTTGAACAATCATTACCCAAAAAGAGTGATATCTGCACGATAATGTACACTAATGGCACAACTGGTGAACCTTAAGGCATATTGATCACAAATGAAAACATTGTTTCTATGGTGACCGAAATTGCTTATTTTCTTAAATGTCAGAATGAAGAGCTCGCAGAGAAGGATGTTTATTTCTCATTTCTTCCTATAGCACATATATTTTATCAGGTGACAGAGGAATTTTTCATATCAAAAAGTGCTTCAATAGGCTTCTGGCGCGGGGATGTGAAGCTTTTGGTGGAGGATAAAGCAGAACTAAAACCAACTGTCTTATGTGATGTCCCACATGTTTTTTTGATCGCATATATTCAGGTTTAAACCAAAAGATCATCGTTGGAGGATTTCTAAATAGAAAGGTGTTTGAATTTGCATACAAATACAAGCTTAATAATATGCGCAAAGGGTTGAAACATGAAAAAGCATCTCCACTTTTTGATCAAGTTGTCTTTAGCAAGATTAAACAAGGTCTGGGAGAACATGTCTGTGTAATGTCATCAAGAGAAGCTCCACTTGCAAGACATGTGGAAGAGTTTCTACGAGTAGTGACATGTTTCCATGTTGTACAGGACTATGGTTTGACAGAAACTTTTGCGGGAAGTTTTCTTTTTCTTCCAAATGTTATTTCAACGATCGAGACTGTTGGTCCACCTGTTCTGAATATTGATGTCTGTTTTGAGTCTATCCCTGAAATGGGATATGATGCACTTTCAGAAGTTTAAGCTTTCACAAGGAGAAAACGTTGTAGTGGAAAATATGGAGAATGTGTATGGCCAATGTTTTTCTATTGATTCGGTTTGGATGTTGTTGAGTTCATCATTTGTCATGCAGAGGTCTTAATTGCCTTGTCCAAGAGGCAAAGCTTCCTGCGATTATGAAATGCTTTCAGCTATTAGCTGAGCATGAAAATGCCGTGAGGAAGGCTACAGAGGAGCGGAAAAGGCGTTCTGATTATAAACCCATACTTGAGCAGGATGGCCTTATATGGCAACGTTCTTCCTATCAGGGGACAAAGAAGGAGAAAACAATAGAAGAATCATTAGCTGAAGTATGAGATTACAAGCAGAAACAAATGTCATACCGTGGAAAAAAGGCCAAGCGAACTCCAATACAGGTGTTACATGATATAATTGAGGGCCACATGGAGGAAATTATGATAGCAGGAGGAATTGGTTGTTTTTTAAAGGGTATATTTGAGATACCACAGAAGGCAACACAATCTCTTCCTTCAGACAGTGTGACTGAGTGTAAACAGCAATGTGAAGCCACCAATTCAACCTTTCCTAACAAGGGTGAAGGATTCTTTGTGTCTAGCTATCAAAGGATGAAAAGTGTCATGCGACTAAAGTTTCTGTAGGAAGCAATGTTTCATCTTCTATGATAAATAGGATTGATGCTATGCTTCAAAAACTAGGAAAAGAAATTGACGATGTAGATGCAAAAATTGGTGACCGATGGCAAATATTGGACAGAGATATTCGAGGGTACACATGGTAGCCAGCGCCGCATTAGAACTAATGATTCAGGAAAGGCGGCATGAATGGCAGAGCCAGATGTCAAAGCCACCCAACGTTGCCTCTTTGTTACCACCTCGGCCACTTTCAGCATACCTTTTTTTATTTACGAAGAGCTGCCAAAGTTAATGTTACAGTCGATTTTGCCAAAGATATTTTTTGTTCAAGGCCTTGCATGGCCACAGTTGCCAAATTCTAATTAAATTGTAGTTAATGAAGATTGTTGAAGTAGATTAGGGCAACCAGCATAGTTGCAGTTAAATACTGCTTGTATTTTCATTATCAAGGGTTGGACCTTGTTAGACTCTGCGTTGTAAAGATCATTGTATTGGAGCACTGCAGTTTTTTCTAGGGCATCAATAATAAGAGACCGTTCACAGGATTCTTGAGCTATGTTAATGGTGATATTTCTTCTGTGTTAATGTTTTTCTCTGTATTTCATGCTGAGCATCAATTTGTCTTATTGTGAAACAGAAAATTTAGATTAAGATTTGCTAAGAGAGCACCTTAGTTTTGTCTGTGTTTACTATCTTAATGTTTTCTTCTGAAGTATAGTTAAAGAATTCTTAACTTCTCTTTAGCTATTACTGAACTCATTGTTTTCTTCCATCTCATATTCACACTGCCAGTAAGATCCAGTCTGCATATTTATCTTGCCCTGTGAATGCCCTTGAAAAGTTGATACACAATTCAGCCTTTTATGATTCCATAGCTCAATGGATTAAGTTTCATAGCTCTATCTGTCCAACAACATAATCAATCAAAACAAAAAACCCTCATAATTTCTATAACTAGCCTAATATCAGCCTTTATAACCATCAAGCTAAATCATAAAAACAGAGAGAGCCCTCTCTGAGTCTAGGAAGGATAGGTCTTGGACTCCAAAGCGGTTTGATGTTGTCCTCTGTCGTTTATTCTTACCAATATTATAAATTACACGGCCACAACAGGTGGCACTAATGTTGCAGGCTAGCCAATCAAGATAGTCCTAGTCAACTTCTATGTCTATAGGGAATAGAAGCTTGGTCTCCAGCATGGAAATTGGTCCAACTTACCACTAGACCAAGCCCTATGTAGGATAAATATTGATGGTGAGAAATCACCAGAGGGAGCCACTGATGTTGGAAACTAGTCAATGGAGATAAACCTGGTCACTTTTGTGCCAAATAGGAATAAAACATTAGTCCCTAGCATGGTATGTGTTCTTAAATTACACCATAACAAGCCTAATCAACTCATATTTTTATTAGTAAGAATGATAGAGATGTGATTTTTAAGGATGGTCTGGCTTTAATATCTTCTCTAGGTTGTTATTTTATTTTTGGTCAAAAGCAGGGGAAACACTTCCCCACTATAACATGGGGAAGAGCACTGTCAAACACAGTGGAACATTGGCTAAGTTGCCACATTTGAAGGGTTTCTATGCCCATATAAAATCCATTTGGACTTGAATTTTGTATTTTCCTCTTGGCCTCATCATGGGCCCTTAGTAACACAATGGAGTGCACTTGTCGGGGTTTGAACCCAAGTCATCATATGCACTCCCCCTTATTGGTAGATCATTTTTTCTTGCAGGTCATGTTGATGGCCAGAAGCCCTCTTAAGGGTGCCACTAACGTTGCAGGCTAGCCAATCAAGATAGTCCTAGTAAACTTCTATGCCTATAGGGAATAGAAGTTTGGTCTCCAGCATTGAACTTGGTCCAACTTACCACTAGACCAAGCCTTATGTTGGCTAAATGTTGACGGTGAGAAATCACCAGAGGGAACCACTCATGTTGGAAGCTAGCAATGGGGATAAACCTGGTCACTTTTGTGCGAAATAAGAATAAAACATTAGTCACTAGCATGGTAGATGTTCTTATTGCACTAGTACAAGCCTAATCGACTCGTATTTTTATTAGTAGGAATGATAGAGATGTAATTTTTGAGAGTCTGGCTTTAATCTCTTGAAGAATGTTCTTGTTGATTTCCCTGTATGTGTGAGATTTTCTAAACTGGATCCTTAAATTATGATGACTAGAAACACTAAAAAATATATGTAATTCCCGAGAATCTTGTTAAGCTTTAAGTGAGAATGTTAGCAGCTAGCTATTATTTCTTGTTTTGTATCAATAGTGAATTGAAGGAATTTGGACGCTAGGAAATTGGACTTCACCTATTGATTTTGGAAATGCACCGCTCAGGTACACAATATGTTATGGATTCTATAACTTTTTTGTAAACTTCCAAAGTAAGAAGTTGGACTAAGCTAAGCAAGAATCAAGATGATAAGAGGAAGGAAAATTCAAATGGGTTCTGGCACATGTAGAAATGAAGAAACCATGTCTGGAATATGAGCAGTGTACCTTGTCTTTTTTTTATGATTAACCTCCATATTATCATCTAGAAGATCAATGGAAGAAGGAAGGAATCAAAGAATAGATGCAAGGTAACAAGGTTTTTTTGGATATTTGTGTAATAAAGGGAAAATGGGCACTTAAAAGGCAGCCTTGTGCTCTCAAGGAAATGAACTGTTAAGAGCAGATAAACAATCCAGGTTGGAAAGAGAAAATAAACAATAAAGACAGTTAAATCAATGCTCCATAAATCATACTGTAATAGCTAAAAGTCTAAGGATGGTTGGACAAAATTCTCATTGTAGCATCTGCTTGGCATTGAGAAGCAAGGACTGTAAGAAGGTTCTTGTACAATAATTTCTTATAATTTTCGAATACCATTGCCGAAACTGCATCTGACTTTCATGTGTGTCAGGGAAGAGTTCAGAAATTTGCTTCCTTATGCAATTAGAGAGGAAAATGCTAAGGCTTGCTAAAATCAGCGATATGCCCGCTGCACAGTGGGAAACTAGATAGAGACAGTTACTATTTAACTTTCAAGAACTTATGCTTGACTAGCTGAAAAGTATTGGATTTTTTTTCTCGTGACCTTGAGTACAAAGTCTCATAATCAATTGGATGAAAAATCAAGTTTATCTTTCAAATGTTTGAACCAAGACTAAATAAAAGAAATAATTCCAGTCTATAGAAAGGTAGCACAGTAACAACATGCTTGAATTTTAGGGGTGCTTCAAACAATCTCGTCCTGAAGATAGGATTCTAGGTTGTTTGCAGTTTTTAATTGGTGAAGTTGGCTCTAATTTTGGAACTTTGTCGGCTCTTCTACAGGTATCATTTTGCACCAATTCTTCGCCAGGTCTTTTTCTTGGACTCACTAAAGGAGTTTCATTTTACGCATCCTTTGTATGATTAAACCTTCAATAGAACATTGGTTTGCCATAAAAACTTTCTTAGAGAGAAACTGGCAACTGACCCCAGAATGTGGCAACAATTTTCCACTTCAGCCGTTGTAAAAGAAAACAAAGAGCTTCTCTCTGTAACTTCTAAGGCCTACTTGGATGGCCTATTTTGGCCAAAACAGCAAAAAAGTACCTCTACGTTGTTATCTTGTGAAGGATAACGTTTCCCTCCATTAATAACTTTTTCTATAGTCACTGCTTCTTGATCCATTAGTTTTGACTTATCCATACACTAAAGAGCATTAAATATTGTATTCTATTACACAAAGATGATCTGAAAGGGAAAACCTGTTAAAGCATAATATTTCAGTTGATGTATCAAATTCTTGGTTGCATACAAACAGAAATTGTTTGTTCCATACAAATAGAAACCACTTGAAGATATCTATGAACCACCTGAACATCAAAAATGTTCAGTCTCGTAACTCTTAATTAAATCTGTAAAGAATGTGACATTAGCCTTCTTGGCTTAGTGAAAGCCCTAATGTTCTATCCTATTTGACAGTCTTAAAAATCTCACAAAAGCCTGTAAAGATTTTGGCATTCTGTACGCCCAGCCTCTAAAAGCCCTAACTTTCTATCATCCTCTGTGTAATTTTAATAGAATACCATCAAATACCAGAATAATGAATGTCCATTCTCCCAAAAATTTGAAATGTGCAGAACAAAAAGAGAAATCATTCAATAAAATTACTCGAAATGTATCAGAATCCCCATCCTTTAACTCAATGAATTTATTCGCAAACTCTGTCGTTTTTTTAAACAAATTTTTGAGCACAACCTCCTCTAGTCCATTTATAGAGAGCCTTAGCTTATGAGATATTGTCTATAAGCCAAAATAGGGTTAAAATTTTCCATTGAAAGCTTAGAATAATTGAAATTGAAATAACAGTGTTTTGAGCAAGACCTATTTCGACAAATTTAGTTCAGAGTAGAATACACTGGCTTGTTTAATGAATTTTCTCCAAGACAGAGCATACAGGATTCGTGACAGCCACAAAAAAAATTATGGGATTTTGCAATTTAAGCATTCTCTTGCAGAAAAATACCTTTTCTGAACTCGTTTTGATGGTGAAGAAACGCAAATGATCTGTTGGAAATCGTTCATGAAGAGAACTGGGGTCTCGGGGATTTATGCCAGAGCAATTGCATACCATTATTGTACAAAAGCGCTTGTTTGAGCGCGTGAGCTCGTTTCAGGGCAGGAAGAGGGATAATGCAATAGCGGCAAAATGAGGCGCCATATATTTGTATTTTCGTATTTGAGTCAAATGATTTAATTTTTAATTTGGAAAAATAAATGGAACAAGTGGGCAAAGAAATGAAACTAAGTGACTAAGGATAATTATAATGGCTTATGTCATTTCTTTAAGTCACATTGAATCAATATACATTCATATTTTGTATAATTTAATTATAAATTAAGTAAATATTCATTATTAAAGTGGGGTTTTATATAAATTATTTATTTATTAATGTTAATTTGTAGTTTTTAATAATATATTTATGTCAAATAAAATTATTTAAATTAATGTTTTATCAAAGTTTTTGTTAATTTTTCTATATTATATTCTAATTTACTTTAAACTTGTTTTAAATATGCTTTCACCTTCATGTATGGAGGTTATTTATTTGCATATTTAAATTTTTGTTGTAATTTTTTTCTTAAAAAAATGACTATTGTGATTGTGATGGTGAGAAAGTATTCTATAAATAGCGTTAAGGGTTATTTAGAATAAATAGGAGATTCTTTCTCTTTATCTAAGACTAATCTTTGAGAGAATGGATATACATTCCCTAATTATCACATAAACAATAGGTTAATCTTGCATTTATTGCTTTCTCTACATGGAGGTTCGCTACACAAAGGGAATACCTCCTCCTATGTGAATTTGATTGTCTCCATCTCTTAAAGGATTTTCAAACATTAATAATTAAATCTTCATTACTTTAAAGATGTAGTCTTGTCGAATATACCAAAAACATAGTAGGATTCTTTCGTTGTGGACAAAATCAAGTACATGTCTGAAGGAAGTATTCCTCTATGGATGGTTAACAAGTTCATCAATAACTACAAGCAAATGCTTCAATCTATATATTTAATGATCTTCAGTCATCATCTAAAGAGTTCAAGAATCAAATAAATTCCAACCTAAGTTCTAACTATATGGTAAGCTTGTACTTATAGGTTCTATTATTATAAAATTTGACAACTATGGAAGTTGTGGCAAGGTATTGGAGGAGGGACTGTCATTTTGGGGTAGAGATAACCTCTTTTTAAATGATAGTTTCTAAAATTGAGTCCATCTTCAATGTATGTACTTTTTCTAGCTTTGAGTTTGGTTTCCCTTTCATCCTAGAGATCAGAGAAAGACATGCAATGTATTATGACTTTCTTAGGGTTTTCAAAAGATTCAGAAGTTATGGATTTCTCCAAATTGTTTTTTCTTGTCCTTCATCTCAAGTGCCATTGGCCTTGCCCTCCTTGGATGAACTAGTGAAGGAGAGTCTTGCCGCGACGATGAAGGAAGGAAAAACTAATGTTGAGAATATTTGAATCCATCTACAGTGTTAAAATTTAGAGACAAAGGGGCATTTAGAATTTTAACATTTTAGATGGATTCAAAGACCCCTTTGTCTAAATTTAACACTACATATGGATTTAGAGACCCCTGTAGTGAAATAAAACACTTCAATATCAAAATTGCAATTTTCTATTTCTGGAGTGACACAATTAAAAATTACTAACATACATGACTAATTCATATACTTGTTGTACTTATTATTTGGTCATTGGTTTCAACTAGACACTAATGTAAGCCCGCTTTGAAACCACCATGGGGGATCTGAAGGGAAACATCTAGTGCTCTTGTGTGTGTGAGGGTTAAAAAATAAGGCCCCCTCCTATTTGCATGAAGTGTTCCTAGTAAAAATCCATCTTAGAGTCAAGGCCATGAAAATATGAAGTCCAAGTATAAAATTTATTGTTTATAAATAACCTCTTTAACAACTTGACACAAACGTATAATGATGTCATTTACATTGGAGGTGTATGTCACCTGAATCGTGTTATAACTTTAATCGCTCCCCCACAAAAAGGTGGCATGCTCCCTTGTGATGGTGCATCAACCCTAATGGAGAACAATCTCATGATGTAAAAGGAATTTAAACATGATGTAACTTTAATAGTGCCCTACTTTCACCCCTTGGCTCACCACTCGTGGCAGATGTGAGGCTATTTCAAGAATTGATGTGGATAATATCATTTTATTTTATCTTATGTATAGTATTATACATTAACACAATTGTGGTTTTTTAGCAAACAAATATTTCTATCAAGGGTTAGCTCCTTGTTCATTAGGGTTGAATATGTTGTGTCATTATGAGTGATTTATCCTTATGTGGGAGAACACTACAAGCTCCATGTGAACATGAAGAGTAGATATTGTGAGCAATTATTATCGAGGTTTTTCAAATTATCCAGTTGTTGTACATTTGGTTTACATGTTAATAAGCGCATTACCCACAAACACACACCCTCGAGACCAATACCTAGTTCTCTAAAAATCAAATGGTACCAATATTCTTAGTTAGAGGTG
The DNA here is from genome assembly GCA_034641835.2 of Pinus albicaulis. NCBI lineage: Eukaryota > Viridiplantae > Streptophyta > Pinopsida > Pinales > Pinaceae > Pinus > Pinus albicaulis. The sequence goes on from CM076578.1 coordinate 1,812,676,094, forward strand.
AAGGATTCTCCTAAGAGGTTATTTTGTTGGTTTGAGGTGTTGTGTTTTGCCTTAGATACTAAGTGGTTAAGGGCTTCAAGAGTTAAGATTTAAGGGCCAAGGACTTGGGGGGGAAGGGATTTAGGGGTTAAGGGATTAATAATTAAGGGATTCAGGTGTTAGGGGCTAAGGGGTTAGGTTTTAAGGTGTTTGGTGGTTATGTATTAAGGTTTAAGGGTCACGAGTTAAGAGAATAAAGGGGTAGTGCTTAGGGGGTTCATGGATTCTAGGTTATGATTTAATGGCTTAAGGTTTCATGCGTCAAGGGGTATGTGGCTTATGAGGTATGAGTGTAGGGGTTAAGGGAGTATGGCTTTGGGGTTAAGGGAAGTGTCACTGAGTTTTAGATGTGCTAAGGAGGGAGTAACGTCAAGGTATGCTAGGCAGTGTTAAGGCATGCTAGATGAGATTGGACATGAGTAGCATAAGATGAGTTACATGTAGTTCTTAGGTGAATAAGGCATATGTTCAATTTCAACGACACATGAGAATCTAGGTTTTGTCTTAGAATTTTTTATGAAAACACACTCAACTACCACAACACATCTACTTTAATGCACAATGAAATATACAAAAATCACTCTCCTAGGTGCCCTCACTCTCCTCAGAACTTGGGCCAATTTCGACGATGTAATCTCCGGATAACTCAAGCCCTAGCTCTAGGATCAAGTTTTTCCTAGGTGTTCCCAAGGATAGAACCTAGTAGGATCAATTTGACATATAGAAGCAAAAACTCTTGTCTAATACTTTCCCATCACCTTTTCCAAGGTAGGAACATAATTGGTTGCTAAATTCCATCCTCAAACCTAGGTTGGGTCCACTTGGCCCCATGTGGTCCCATTTGGTGTCAAAGGCCTTTCATCAAGGACCATTTGGGAATGCAAGTTCCCAAAGGATTTTAGGGATTGAGAACCTCCTTCATAAGTCTTATTCTTCTCCCTCAACCTTTCAATCCCCCTCCTCTCTCGATCTACCAGAAGAGAAGCAAAAATATGCCATCCTACTTCCTAGTGCAAACCGACCATTAAGGTATGCAACATTCTTCGGAACCCTCACATGATGATCTTACTCTTGGAGGATGATCATGACCTCCCTTTAACAACCCTTACTCAACCCTCGTACTCGACCTACTTTAGGACTACATCTCTCTTCACCCCCTTGATGTGCCAGATAGTGGGAATACATTTCAAACATGCTAAGATGTGCCAAGTGATAAGGCATGCCAAGATGTGCAAGGGTCTGTCAATGCGTGTCAGGGATTGTCAAGACAACAAAATGGAGAAAAATGTTAAACTACAAGGAAATTAACACATAAGAGGGTTAATAAGTCATCAATTTACCTTTTCCAAGAGGGGCATGCTAGGCACACCAACACTAGGTGGCAATAGGTGCCAAGTGCAAAGTCTTAGTGCATTCTAAGTGCCAAGTATTCCTCTATTGCTTCTCATCTACTTTCCAAAAATTGATCATAACAAATAAATTTAATATTAAACCATGCCAAATCATACCAAGGCATCTTAACGTATTCCATACATGCTAAGACTTTCCAAGCGCCAACACGTGCCAAGCGCCAATATGTGTCAGGGACTAATGTTATGCATGTTATGCATGTTATGAAGTGGAAGGGAATGTTGAAGAGTGCTAAGGTGTGCTAGAAAGTGATAATGCATGTTGATGAGTGTTAAGGAGTATTAGGAAAAAACATCAAGGGAGAACTAGGTAAAAATTCATGGAAGTTAATGAATATGAGGAACGTGTACTGCCAGAGACTAGTGTTAATGAGTGTTAGTTGTCATGCCAAGGAGGAGAGTGACAAGGTATGCTAAGCATTGGTAAGGCATGCTAGGGAATATCAAGGCATGTCAAGAATTCCCAAAGTGTGCTTGGGAGTTCCAGGGTGTGTTAATTATATCATGTGCCAATTAATAGTGCCAAGATATGCCAATACATGCTAGGTGCTAAGGATGTGGCGCAGGGTGCCAGGGTATGTCAATATGTGTCAAGTGTAGAAATTTGAATAACTGATATATTATTCACCGAGATTCTCCTGATCACACACTATTTTAGCTTCATGCATAATACAAAATCTCTTCTACCATTGATCATCACATGCGGAAATAAAATCAATTGCATGCATACATTAAAACCACAAGCAATCACACATATGAACACAATATTTAATGGGAAAGCTTAAAGCTGAAAACCCCAACTATCTGTATATTATATGTCATGGAGATCATGTAACAATCATAGTACAAAAGCTCCTCACAAGCTCTCATGCACACCCTCAATTGCTACACACTATCAAGCCATATCTAGCAAAACACATGCTCCAATCTTTTGCCACTTGATAGCCAGCCTCTATTGTGTTTTCAATGCTATGGGATGGCTCATTAAATAACATAAACCACCTGGCTTGTACTGCACAATCCTCATGGGCTTCTCCACCTATCCGTGTGTTGCAAATAGAAACTGTATAGTCACAACTGATATTTAACCTGCTCTTTCACCTATTTCTGCACTGGTCTCCACTGAAACTGTCCATGCACTAAAGTTAACTGATGCATTATTTAGTTGATTAATGAGTTTATAATTAGTGAATTAATTAATAATTAATTCACACCACTCTAACTAATTGTATGAATTAGTTAAACTAGATACAAATAGCTCAACTATGTTTAGATTAGTTAAACTGAATACAACTCCACTAACTTCTTCAATCAACTCCACCAAACTCTGTCACATGAGTTCTAACTGAAGTCTTCATGAAATAGCTCCACATAACCCTTAGGAATAGCGTAATTCCTTCTGTCAGCTCCTGTGCCACATCTGTGCACTTAACTGAAGTGCTCCAAGAGAATAAGATAATGTTTAGAATCCAAATATTATTAAGAGCTAATAATATTCGACATATCTATTTTTAGACTGGCAATCTAAAAATAGATTCCGCCCAATATGTCTAAAAATAGAAGTCCATCTATTTTTTCCCGACTTGACCAACCATCCACAAATAGCATCCTGCAACTCATAGAACATGATCCATATGTCTAAAAATAGACATAGTCTAAAAATAGACTTTGCGCCAAAAATAGCCTGCGGGCCCACTTAGTGAAGGCGACTTCTTTCCACTAAGCTTATCATCTTGTTGCAATCTCAACACTCCCTCTCAACAAGATAAGGATTATTTGCAACCCCTATCCTGCCCCTGTGGTATTCGAATTTGCTCATGGTGAGTGCCTTCGTCAAGATATCAGCATCCTGATCCTCCGTGGGAATGTATGAAAGTAACATGACCTTCCGCTACACACAATCTATGATATGATGATACCAGATGTCAATGTGTTTAGATCTATCATGAAATACTGGATTAACCGAGAGTTTGATGCAACTCTGATTATCACAATAAATCATAATAGGCTCTAAGTATGAACTGAACAACCCGACTAGGATCTTCCTCATCCATATAGCCTCGCATGCAGCCAAAATTTCTGCCATATACTCGGCCTCTGCTGAACTGAGTGCCACAGATCTCTGCTTCCTGCTGTACCAAGAAACTGCTATCGAACCGACACTGAAAATCCCTCCAGATGTGCTCTTTCTGTCCGTTGGGCTCTGCCCAATCTGCATCTGAATGTCTGTACCATAATCCATATCCTGATGTGCCTCTGAGATATCTCAATACATGCTTCCCCGCCTTCCAAAAGAGCTTGGTTGGCTTAACCATAGCTTTTGAAATTTGGTTAACAACATAGCATATGTCGGGTCATGTATTGACCATATACATAAGCGACCCCACCAACTGTCGATAAACAGTGGCATCCACTACCTCTGCTGAAGAAGCATCCTCCTTCCTCCAACCACCAGGAAGAGGAGTATCAACAAGCTTGCAACCATGCATGTTGAACTTCTCCAGTATCTCCCGGGCATACTTACCCTGAGAAACAAACAGTCCATCACTGCGCTGCCAAATTTCCAATCCCAGGAAATAATGAAGGAGGCCCAAGTCCTTCATCTCAAACTCCTTTGCAAGATCAGCCTTGCATGAGTGTATCAACAATTCATCACCTGTCAAAATCAAATCATCTACATAAAGTACAATGATCAGCAACTTACCCTCCACCACAATCTGGTATAGGTTAGGATCCGCCTCACTCTTGGATAATCCAAGTCTGGTGAAATAACTGTCTATCCGTGTGTACCAAGCACGAGGTGCTTGTTTCAACCCAAACAGCGCTCTCTTGAGCCTGCACACATGCGACTCGCTGCTGAAGATCTTGAAACCTTCAGGCTGTTCTATGTACACCTCCTCCTCAATGACTCCGTTGAGGAACGTAGTCTTCACATCCATCTGATGAATGTGCCACCCCATCTGCACTGAGAGAGCAAGAATCGTCCGTATGGAAGAATACCTTGCGACAGGTGCAAAGGTCTCCTCATAATTGATCCCCTCAATCTCTGAAAAGCCTCGGGAAACAAATATTGCCTTATACTTCTCCACACTCCTGTCAACTGCCTGCTTCACTTTGTAGATCCATCTCGAACCCACCACTGATTTCCCCTCCAGTCTCGGGACAATCACCCATGCATTGTTTCTGACAATCGAATCATACTCTTCCACCATGGCATCTACCCATGTGGGGTCCTCCACATCTTCCTCGAAAGAGGATGGCTCTGTCATGATACACTTGCTCATAAGAGCCATGTATCCAGTATATCGGTCAGGTGACTGTCTCTGTCTGCGTTGTGATGTAGGTGCTCCTACAACCTTCTCTGCATCTTGAGCCAGTCGCTCAGCTTCTGTAGTGCGCTTCCGCCCTCTGATGGTTGGTGTTTCTTGAGTGGTCTCTTCCACTCCATGAAATTCCTCTTGTGGCTGATCCACATACTAAAGCTCATCCTTAGGAACTACTAGCTCCTCATGTGCATGCAAGTGTGGCTCCCTCTCAAGCGAACACTTAATGGCTTTCTCCTCATGAAATTTTATATCCCGTCGCACAACAATCTTGCAACTGTCTGGAAAATACACACGATAGTTGTGGGGCGTATCAATGTACCCCACAAATATCCCAACCTCTGCAGTCGGCTCCAGCTTCTTCCTGCCATCCTTCGTCACATGAATGTAAACAGGTGAACCAAAAATCCTCAAATGGGAAATATCAGGCTCCTTACCAGAAAACGCCTACTCGGGTGTACTCATGCCAAGTATCCTGTGAGGACAACGGTTCTGCACATATACTGCAGCATTGCATGCCTCTGCCCACAAGTGTATGGGTAGGCCCTGATCATGCAACATCGCCTGTGCAACACCCACGATCGTTCTGTTCTTCCGCTCAGCAACCCCATTCTTCTGTGGGTTATGAGGTGCTATGAGCTCTCTTCGAATTCCTTCTGCGCTGCAAAAGTCCTTGAATTTGCCAAAGATGAATTCACCACCATTGTCGCTCCTTAGAGCCTTCACCTGCTTCCTCGATTTTTTCTCAACCAGTGCCTTGAACTCACAGAACTTTGAGTATGTCTCGCTATTCTTCTGCATGAAGAAGATCCAACACTTATGAGAAAAATCATCAACAAATATCACATAATACCTGTGCTTTGATGTCGAAGCTGCTGAGAAAGGTCCACACACGTATGTGTGAATTCTAACAAGGATCGTCGTGGCGTGACTATCCTTCTCGTGAAAGGTGGCTTTCAAAAATTTTCCCAAGGTACATCCCTTGCACTGATCTGACTGCGCAAGAGTACCCTTAGGAAGCCCAGTAGAAATCTGCTGCAGTATCTTCAAAACTCCATGGTGAAGGTGGCCCAATCTCCGGTGCCACAACTCGCCATCATCCCGGCTCACCACTCCTTCTGCCTTGCCTGCCATTGTTGCGCAACCATCTACCTACAATTGATAAAGGTTCTTAACTCGAACCCCTATCCTCCGGGTCTCACCAGTTGCCTTACTACGCAGGAAAGCCTTTCCCTCGCTAAAAACAACATCATATCCCTTGTCTTCCAAAATCGCCATAGAGATCAGATTCTTCTTCAATCCTGGAACATGTATGACATCCTTAAAGATGAAAGGTTTTCCAGACTCCCTCTCAAAGGAAATGGTCCCGATACCAGTCGCATTATATCTACCATCATCGCCCATCTCGAAGTGCACTCCAAGATCTTTCTCATCCAGATCAGTAAACAAATCTCGATCTCCTGTCATGTGAATTGACGCACCACTGTCAAGAAACCACACTGATCCCGTCATAGTTGAGACCAAGCATGCGATCAACGAAAAATCCAGCTCAAACTACAAGGCTAAGGCCTCTCCAGCTGCAGTCCCAACATCCTGCTTATTTTTCTTCTTCTGTGGACAATTAGTGGCGTAATGTCCGTGTTGGTGACAGTGAAAGCACTTCACCTTGGATATGTCCTGCTTCTTTCCTTTCGCACCGGTTTGAGAATCTTTCTTGCTCTTACCCTTCTTTGCTTTGGCAGCCAAAGTGCAATTCTCTTCATCAGAGTTTTTTGATGAAGATCTGTCCCTGGTACTCCACCTTATCTTCTCTTGCACAAGATCCGACCAAAGTCGCTCCCATCCTGGCAATTTCTCCCGACCATTGACAGAGTCCTAATAGGAATGCCAACTCTTCGGAAGCCCAAGGAGAGCCAAGCTCACCAAGTCCTCATCATCAACAGTCACCCCCACACTTCCCAGCTCATCCCTGCATTGGATGAACTTCGTGAGGTACTTGGGCATACTGTCGCCTTTCTCCATCTTTATGTTTCTGAGTTTATCCTTGAGCGCCAACTTCCTCTGGTCGCTCTTGCTTTGGAATAAATATGTCAAGGCTTTCCACATCAAGAATGGAGAAGCCTTACCATGAAGGCTGGACACTATGTGATCCTTCACGCCCTCCAACAGAATCCTTCGACACTTTGTTGTCTTCTTTTGCCATGCGTCAAGTACGGCAGCATCAGTAGAAGTAGGCTTTGGAATTTCTGCATCTGTGAACTCCTTCAACCCATTGTCATCCAGCACCGCCTCCATCCTGTCCTTCCATGCAATATAATTTGAGCTGCCCTCAAGGGCATACTCCAATTGCAATCCGTTGAAATACATCTCAACTTCGACACCAAGAAAACACTACTGCAAATTCGAATTCCACCAGCACAAAACTCAACCACTTCAATGTTTTGCAATTGCTCCAATGATCAATATTGCTCTGATACCATGTAGAAAATTTGAATAACTGATATATTATTCACCGAGATTCTCCTGATCACACACTATTTTAGCTTCATGCATAATACAGAATCTCTTCTACCATTGATCATTACTTGCGGAAATAAAATCAATTGCATGCATACATTAAAACCACAAACAATCACACATATAAACATAGTATTTAATGGGAAAGCTTAAAGCTGAAAACCCCAACTATCTGTATATTATATGTCATGGAGATCATGTAACAATCATAGTACAAAATCTCCTCACAAGATCTCATGCACACCCTCAATTGCTACACACTATCAAGCTAGATCTAGCAAAACACATGCTCCAATCTTTTGCCACTTGATAGCCAGCCTCTATTGTGTTTTCAATGCTATGGGATGGCTCATTAAATAACATAAACCTCCTGGCTTGTACTGCACAATCCTCATGGGCTTCTCCACCTATCTGTGTGTTGCAAATAGCAACTGTATAGTCACAACTGATAGTTAACCTGCTCTTTCACCTATTTCCGCACTGGTCTCCACTGAAACTGTCCATGCACTGAAGTTAACTGATGCATTCTTTAGTTGATTAATGAGTTTATAATTAGTGAATTAATTAATAATTAATTCACACCACTCTCACTAATTGTATCAATTAGTTAAACTGAATACAAATAGCTCAATTATGTTTAGATTAGTTAAACTGAATACAACTCCACTAACTTCCTCAATCAACTCCACCAAACTCTGTCACATGAGTTCTAACTGAAGTATCCATGCAATAGCTCCACTTAACCCTCATGAATAGCGTAATTCCTTATGTCAGCTCCTGTGCCACATCTGTGCACTTAACTGAAGTGCTCCAAAAGAATAAGATAATGTTTATAGTCCAAATATTATTAAGAGCTAATAATATTCGACATATCTATTTTTAGACTGGCAATCTAAAAATAGATTCCGCCCAATATGTCTAAAAATAGAATTCCATCTATTTTTTTTCGACTTGACCAACCATCCACAAATAGCATCATGCAACTTATCGAACATGATCCATATGTCTAAAAATAGACATAGTCTAAAAATAGGCTTTGCGCCAAAAATAGCCTGCGGGCCCACTTAGTGAAGGCGACTTCTTTCCACTAAGCTCATCATCTTGTTGCAATCTCAACATCGAGGCAACAAAAGGAAGAACCAATAAGAGGGTTAATAAGTTAGGACTTTATCTTTTTGAAAAGGGGCATGCTAGGCACACTAATAATAGGTCCCAATACATGCCAACTGGCATTGTGTGCCAAGAGCTAATGTATGTCAATGCATTCGACCAAGGTGTTCCAGGGCATGCTAAGTATTATATGCAACATGATAATAGATGCTAGGAGAGCTCCATGTTGTGCTAGCGCATGCCACCATGTGCTTGGGTGTCAGTGTCATCACAAGTTGTTCTAGGTACAAAGATGTTCCAAGACATGTGGGGTGCTAAGAAATGTTAGTGTGTGCCAAAGCATTAATTTAAGGTATACCTAGATTATTGAGGATTGTTAGGTATTTCTCATTAATATATTTTTTAGAGCTAATTGGTTAGGTATTACATAATATATTTCCTAAACACAATAGTGGAACTTTATCTAAAGGGAATTTGCTAGATAATAAACTTAATAGATATGAAGCATATGTTGACTCATAGGAAATCTCTATTCGAATAGTAATTACTTGAGGGAAATGATACACACTAATTACTTCTTAAAAAATTGACTGAACCTAACCACTATGGCCTTGGACATATTATAAAAAATACTCCAAAATAATGGTATTAAATTGTTACTTTTTGACAAAAACTATATTAACATACACATAGCGTTATCAAAAACTCATTGGAATGATCAATGATGATGAATATTTTTTGACTGTCACCAAAAGTAACAAAAAGAGTATTGGTGAGGGTCATTAAAATTTTGTCACTAGAAGTGTCACCAAAGAGAGAATTAGTGATGGGCCTTTAACGACCCTCACCAAAAGTGTCATTGAAAATGTCTTTGGTGATGGACCATAAAGGAACATCACTATATACACTTACAGTGACGAGTTTTTAATGATCAATGATGACGAACATTTTTTGACCGTCACTAAAAGTAACAAAAAGAGCATTGGTGAGGGTCATTAAAAGTTTGTCACTAGAAGTGTCACCAAAGAGAGAATTAGTGATGGGCCTTTAACGACCCTCACCAAAAGTGTCATTGAAAATGTCTTTGGTGACGGACCATAAAGGACCATCACTATATCCACTTACAGTGATGGTTTTTTAAGGACCGTCACCATATGTGACATTGGTGATGGACCTTAAAGGTCCGTCACAAGCATGACCCTCACCAATGTGCTTTTTTCTTGTAGTGGGTTCACCTCATAAATGAGATGAGAGCTACCAATTCCCTTCCTTGAAGGATTCTTGGGGCTCAAAGCTCAAATTTATCATCCGATCAAATAAATATTTGGAGTGTTACTGAAGCAAGTTCACAACCCAAGGTGCTGATTGGACTTTCCACGACCATGTAGATACCGAAAAAATATTCGCGCGGCCATTGATTTTCAATAATTGTGCACCCACGCGGTCTAATTTTTTAGCTTGAACCTTAGGAAAGCTTTTTATTTTTGGCCTTAATGGTGTTTCAAACTGAAATTGTCACCATTCTATGTGTTCATCACTGACTTTGAGTTTCTTTTGTGAGTGTCTCGTAATGTGTACGTATGCGTGTATGATTTCCATACGATAATAGTTTCACCCCGATGTATGCTTTTAGGAATAAGTGTATAACTAAAATCCATCACCTTTTGTTGATCTGAATGAGAATATTACTAAATTTTTTAGAAGTAACTGATTGTGGAGATTAGTAGGGAAAATACTTGGGTGAGAATTAAATATAACCATGCTCTAGAGAAATTTTGACATAAAAAAGTGTTTATACGAGGTGCATACTAGGTCCTTCACTTTTAGAAATAAAAATAGTCGTGAAGGATGTTTTATGTGAAGCTATTGAAAAGAGAGTACCCAAAAATTCAAAATGGAAACACTTTCATTTTGGAGCTCGTGCAACAAAAGACAAGGCAGCGTACCGAGAAATAAGGGATCAAGTTTGATATCGTCAAGGAAGAAGAAAGATATTGACCCGAGGCATTGAAACCACGATCAAGCGAGCGCAAGGATAAAAGGAAAAGGAGACAACGAGTCTAGAGATTTTTTGGCTAAATTTTCTTGAGATTTTGGGCATGTCGTAGTTGTGTTGAGGTTGTAATGTTCTGAGTGTTCATGAGAAAATCAAATTGAATTTTCTGAGTGTGTATTTTCCGAATTGAATGTAATTTATGATTATGTTATTTTATATTTCTGAAGCTACGCATAAATCTATGAATGTTGCGAGCTATGTTTTCATGGTGGATGTAATAGACTCATTTTGATTGGTAATAGAAGATGGGAATTCTGGAAATAATATGAAAAAAAATTTAGCCCTTTAAATTTTTATGAATGCATCTAATCTATGAATAAATTTTCTAAGTTTGTTAACTGAGAATGAGAATATGAATGGTTACGAAGCGCATGATTTTTCATATGTAAACTCCCTTTAATGATTTATGGTTTTGGCTCACCTCAGGTGAAACTCTCCTCTAGTTCTAGAGGAGTGAAAATTTCGGTGAAGTGCTAGACTACAGAGGCTCTTTGTTGGCACCCCTGGTCGAACCTTGGCTCATTCTGAATCGAAATTTTATTTCCAAAAATGGGTTATGTTATCAAGACCTTGAGGTTTACGACAAGGGTTTTATATTATGTGCTCGTGTTATATCTGTCACAATCTACAAAAATGGTGGCAGAATGAGGTAGACTACATTGTCTTACAATAGTCATAACTTAGGGAAAATAATTTAGACTAGGTCAAAGAAGAAATACTATATGCAAAACTTGGTTGTGATCAGTATGAGATATTTTGGTGTAATTTTCCCAAGAAGCTAGAGATTTGGCTTACAAAGCTGAAAAGAGTCGTTTAATTATAGGTTAATGTGACTTTTGTAGCTAAAAAACATCAATTACTCTCCCTTGTAGAAGAAGTATTGAAATTTTGCATGCGAGGATGGTTGCTGACGGAAATTCCGCTTTGGATTAAGGTTCTTCTAATATAAGAGCACATGTTATAATTTCGACGAGGTCAAATGGTAGCATAAACGACTTGGTTTGCGGGAATGGAATAGGGAGGAGGAATGTTCCATTAATTTGGGAGGATGAATGAAGTATCATACTGAATCAAGAAAATTTATGGCAAGCAAGAGATTTTTGAGCGTTGTAGAGAGCAAGGATAGTTGAAGAGTGGCTGAGAAGAATTTGTAGGAACTTAGGGCTAGAAGGAGATATTTATGGTGCATAGGTGATGTTGTCAGCAGTTTAGAAGAGAAGAAAAAGGAAATAGAGAGTCGAAAATTTCAGAGAGAACGTGTAAGAGGAAGTTATTTCTCTGGTATAGTAGGGAATTCCAACGTAAGTAAAAGTGGAACTAGGACATAGGGTTTAAATGTGGTTACTGTGATGCATAAAGTAGGAGAAGGGTTTTGGATGCCCAAGTTAGATAATTGTCTAGCTAAATATCACATGAAGATATGCTAGTGGACGACAGTCTAAATTTCATGAGTTTAAATTGTTGCAGTTGAATGAATTAGGACTATCAGATTTACTAGACATCCGCCAAAGGGAGGGGTGATTAGCTTGGCAGCATATGCAATGATTCAAGGATTCCATGAGTAAATTATCATATCCTATTGATCTTCACCATCAAAGGGGAATTTAACAATGTTTTGTTACCCATGACCAGGATTTTTCTCTCTCAACAAAATATGAATACAATAGAAGATTCTCTCGAGTTGGCTATGCAAATTGAAGCTATGTCAGGATGTCCACAGTAGCATAAGGAAAGGGGGTCATCATTAGATCCTACCATTATGGGGCTCCAAACTCAAATTTATAATTTAATTAAAATACTGATGAATTTTGCACCAGCTCGACCGACAAGACCTTAGGTATGGTGTACCCATTGCTAGGTCGAAGGACACCATGTCATGAAATTCCTATGATTATGGGGCCCAGGTGCATGCATTACACCTATGGGTCCTCCACCGCCACCGACTGTAGGAGTTGCATAGGTATATTTTTCCTTCTATTATTAGGGTCATACTTAGTTCTAGTCATTCCGTAGCCCACCAGGTATGAATGCTACATATTATTATGAAATATGTTGCAACTTTGGGCATCGACCCTCAGTCATGTCCTACTTTAAAGAAGTATTCAAATGTTCTTAATAACTTGTTTTGTGAATTATGTGGATCACCAAATCACCATATGAACCAATGTTGATTCTTCAACTTGTATCAAAAAATCCTTAACGAATGAGCATTCTAGAAATAACTGACCTCAAAAATAAGCTACATGAATTACTTTATAAATGTTATATTCACCCATGTGTGTCCCCCTCAGGAGCTCCTGTCTTATTTTTCTGAAAGAAGGATGGCACGATGAGCTTGTGTATAGACTACATACAACTTAATAAGATGACTATTAAGAATAAGTACCCTTTTCCCAGGATATATGATCTATTCGGCCAAGTCAAAGGTGCTATTGTGTTTCCTAAAATAAATTTACGATTAGGATATCACCAAATAAGCGTAAGGGATGAATACATACCCAAGAAAAAATTCTAAACCTGCTACAACCATTATGAGTTTTTGGTTCTACCTTTTGGTCTTACCAACTCTCCAACAACATTTATGAGAATTATGAATAAGATATTCCATTCTTTAATTTTTTTAATGCTTTTTTTTCAAATATTGATTTGTTTTTTTAATTTCTTCAAAAAAAAAAGTTTCTTCAATATTTTTTTAGAAGTTTATATTATTATTATTATTATTTATTTTAAAGTTTTTTTTTAAATTGTCTATATTATATTTTTTGTGTTTTTAAAAAAAAAAAAATTAAATGTTTTTTTTCTTTCTTTTTAGTTTATCTCATCATTATTATTTAGATAGTTTTATGTTTTTTTGGTCAATTGTTTAAATTCTTTTCTTAAATTATGTTTTTTTAATGTTTTCTTTTTTGTAAACTTGTTTTTTTATGCTTTTATTTTTTTTATTTTGATTCTTTACACGTTAATTTTATTTTATTTTCTACATTTTTTATTGGCCCTTTTTTGTGTTATTTTTTTGTTTATTTTACTTTGTATTGTTTCAATGTGTTCATGTTCTCAATATATATATATATATATATATATATATGTAAAAAAAAAATGTAAAAGAAAAACGTCTAGAAGAATAATTTTTTATCGATTGTGTACTTCTTTTGCGGTCGATACGATTCTGGAAACACCCCTTTTTTTTGCATAGTCTTTACTATTTTTATTAGTTTCCATTTGTTAATATTATTAATATTAATATTAATATTATTATTATTAATATTATCATTATTATTATTAGTATTGTATGAAAATAAAAATAGAATATATATATTTCTCAATAATGAAATATTGGTTTGAAGAAACAATTTAAAGATTAAAAAATAAAATATTAACACAAGTTTCCAAAAAAAAAAATTAATGTACGGAGTATCAAAAACTCCAAAATGACATATAAATTCATTTGTTTTGTAAATTTGTCCATTCATCATTACTGAAGTGTTTCCTATCCAGTCATTTCAATACATTATATATATAAAAAACATTACATTTAATAAATTGTTATTAATATGATACACGTAAAATAAAAATACATTAAAATAAATTAAATGGAAAGAATTTTTTCAAATAATATTAACACTATGGTTGGAAAATGTTGGAATTTTCAGAATTTTTGTAGAGATGATATTTTATCATTAATGTCATCCTTAGAATTTTAAGGCTTTCCATAGACATCATATTTTATCTTTAATATCATGCTTGAAAATCGTTGGAATTTTAGGAATTTTGATATTTTATCTTTAATGTCACGTATATCATTGGAATTTTAAGATTTTTAATAGTTATGATATTTTATCTTTAGTCATTATTAAAATATGTTGACAATTTTTGTTTTCAACGTGTCTTTTTTACAAAAGCAATTGGCGACGTTATTCCAACATCAACACATTTTGTTTTTGAGGTGGTTTTGAACACCAAAAATTGGAGACGTTATTCAAACATCAATACTTTTCATTTTTACGGTGTTTTTGGCACACAAAAATTTGGATTTTACTTCCATTTTTAAAAAATGTTGAAAATTTGACCTACGAAAAAGAAAGGTTATTCCAGAATAACTCTTTACGTTTTAGGTTATTTCTTCATGTTTTTTTGATGCTTTTTTTGGTTATAGTTCTCATTTTGAGGTAATATTTCTCATTCAAACATTAAATTTGTTATTAGCATGTTATAACTTTAGAACACATAACCTCAAACATAAATAAGGTCATGATATCCATAATAGAAACTAGTTAACATGTTCACAGCATAGGCCCGTAAAAAATTGTCTTTCTTTCATAGAAATCACATATCTACACATTCCATCAAGGTTATTATGTCATAATATCACAACATATTAACTCATACTTGAATTTTATAACCATAACCATCTACATAGGCCAATCCAAATGATCACGATACATAAAACATCAATATCTTAATTTCATAACGCTAATAATCAAGTTAGCTAACATATAACAAAAAGAAGTCAACATATAACATGCTCATCAAAAACATGTGACATAATCATCAAGTTTAAGTAACATAAAACAACAAAATGTTATTACCATGGATGGCTATCTAACGAACGTACATATGACCACACTTATTCACTAACAATTACCACACATGTAACCACAAAAAAAAAAAAATGAAAAACATGTATATAAGTAACCCTAATTCTTATAACACCGATTAACCACATACCTACATGCCAAACATACAACCTAGATGACAATCTACTATTACTGTGAATTTTAGTGCTACTACTTCAGTTTGATGATCTGCATGTCCGGTTCTATCTTAGACAACATATCAACATCATATCTTATCAAAAACATCATGATGACATAAAATGCATAAAATGCATACAATGACCTCATTGAAAACAACCTTAACCATGAGAATGCATGCATAACAACATATCAAAACTCAAATGCATAAAAGATGCATATACGACAGACATCCATGCATGGGAACCACAGACAATAACCATCAACTTTCATATGGCGAAAACATTGCAACTATGACCAATGCCATGCATATGCAATAAGTACATAAAATATAAGTATGATAAACACATATGAAATATGAAAGCATGATCAAAACACCAGCGAAGGAGAGGTCAACCATGATCTAACACCACCTATAACCTCCACCTCTGCTCACACCTTCACAAGTAACCGACCAACCAGGGTAAACATAAGATCATGGGTAGTTAAGATATACTCATCGTCCTTGATGACTTTAAGTAAGTGAAATTGAAGTGGAAAACCATAACAAAAACTTATACCACCTGCTAGAGGACCTAGACAGGCTATCCCAGTCATCGACCTAACTTGTCCCTGTGTCCCATTGAACTTTTATCAATAAAAAACCCAAAAATATCCCAAATTTATGAATGCATGGGTATGGGAGGCCTTGGATGCGCCCATAAATGTGTATTCCTACATCTAGGGACTAAATTTCCTAGACGTGTGCCTATGGTCACAGGTTTTAAGGCACTTTTCAACCCCATAAATCTGGCCATTTCCTAGAACTTGTTGTAACTTCTAGAGTCAACTAAATACATAATGACAATACTAATATACGAAAACTAAGTCTAGGACTAGGCCTGACCATCCCCAACCGGGACTGCAATTTTTTTAAACACTTGGCATGAATGAAATACAAAGGTCTAGGATACATGATAGGCATGAATGAAATGTACCAACAACTACAAGACCCTAAGACGCTATCCTAGTCATTCAGCTAACTTGTCCCTATGTCCCATTGAACTTTTATGAATAAAAAACCAAAAAATAACCCACATTTCTGAATGCATGGGTATAGGAGGCTTCAGATGCACCCATAAATGTTTATTCCTACATCTAGGGACTAAATTTCCTAGACGTGTGCCTACGGCCGTAGGTTTTAAGGCACTTTTCAACCCCATAATTCTGGCCATTTCCTAGAAATTCTTGTAACTTCTAGAGTCAACTAAATATAGGATGAAAAGACTAATATACAAAAAGTAAGTGTAGGACTAGGCTTGACCATCCCCAACCGGGACTGCAATTCTGTTAAACACTTGGCATGAATGAAATCTATAGGTCTAGGATACAAGATAGAGCATGCACGAATGAAAAACATAAAGAGACATTAGAAGAAGGATAACCTCCCTCTTATTTTAACATATATGACATTAATTAGGTCTTACATCAATTATATTAGCATTTACAAGTAAATACTTAAAATAGCCATGACCCAAATCAATCAGTTAAACACTATTATAACCAACATAAGACCATGGAAATAGTAGTTAGATAAAAACCATTAAATCCACACATTAGTAAGTACAAAATAAAGAGAACTTAGCTTATGTTAGACATAAGAAATAATTGACGAGGTTCGGGAGTCCCATGTACCACCCGGGCATAAACATAGATGAGCCAATCTCTCTTCAAATAGTCACCCTTGTGCCATATTCAAAGCATGTATGTCATATCCCATGGATGAAATAATCATCAGAGCATGCCTAACTAGAAGCTATCACCAAATCACTATGAAGTATTGCAGGAAGAAAGAGAAACAATTCACGCAGAGGAAGAAAGCCCTAGGCAAGATTAAGAAATGGCAATCCAAAAAATTCTTGTAGCAAAGAGAAAAGCACCACAAGAACCCATTGAAGTAGAAGATAATACTATAATAGAACAGACACCAATGGACATTGAACTAAACAAGGAATATTTACGTGCTGAAGAAAGGGTCCTGAAGCGATTACTGCATGAATGGAGGAATCTGGATGACAAATTCATTCCAAAACACCAAAAGAAACTCTACAAATAAATGTTCGAACATTATTTGACAACCCAAGTGCAAAAAGAAGTAAGTACCCCTAAAACCATTACATTAAAAGGATCCAATCAACAACAAAAAGGAAGTAAGAAAAAATGAAGAAGGACATTGCATGATTCAATACAACTGGTCGGTGAAATGTTAGCTAATACAGGAAAGACAATACCATTAACAACGATATTCCAACCAATACCAAAAGTTACTCAATGAAAGTAATCTCCTGGAACATTACAGGCCTCAATAGTAAAGGAAAACAATGATATCTAAAAGAAAGACTCAAGACAGAAAAACCTTAAGTAATGATGCTACAAGAAACTAAAGTTTTGACCTAGAAAATTCACACTATACTTCACTCTTTTAAACGACACTTTGAGGTCATGGCTATTGATTCAAGAGGTATGGTAGAGGGTATAGCCATTCTCTGGAATCCTTCTGAGGTAACATTGGAAGGATGGATAGGCCTTCGTCGCATATTAAAAAGATGTTCTAGACAAGTAGGAACAAAGGAAAAGGTACTCATATCAGTTGTTTACGCGCCTCCAGTTCCAGGAGAAAGAGAGGCATTTTTATAGAGTATCTAGAATCTTAGCAACATGTACCAGGAGAAATTTTGGTTATTAGGAGGAGATTTTAAAATGATATTAAATCTTACTGAAAAAAAGGTGGAATAAGGAGAGAAGACACTGAGATAGAATAGTTTCGGGACTTACTAACTGATCTTAAACTTGTAGATATACCTACAGTGAATGGAAATTTCACTTGGAATAATAGATGTGGGGAAACACATCAGATAGCATCCATATTAGACAGATTTCTAGCCTCAGAAGATTTAGTAGGCTTAGATGTTTATTATGAAGTAGCAATCCTTCCAACGTTAGGTTTAGACCATTGACTTATAAGCATAGAAATGATTTTAAATGGAAGAACAGAGGCTCTTGCACTAGAAGAAGGAAAGATTCTGATTCAACTGTAAGAATGAAGAAAGCAAGAAGAAGTGTTATGGAAGCAAAAATCACGGGTACAATCGTTGAACGAAGGGGAGAGGAATACAAAATTTTTCCATAAAAAATTGATTTAACTGAGAGAGCATAATAGAATCTTCTCATTGAAAGACCAAAATGGGAATCGAGTACTTCAACATAAAGATATGGAAAAAATACTAGTAGATAATTTCAAAGATATTCTCATAGAACCTCAGCAGAATAGAGAGGAAAAAATTGATAGAATAACTAGCAACATTCCTCTTATTGTCAGTAGATATCAGAACATTGCTTTAATGGTTATGAACATGCCTAAAAATAAGGTTCCAGGCCCGGATGGATTTACAGCAGAATTTTTTAAAGTGACCTGGCATTTCATGGGTCAATATATTTGGGAATTGGTAGAGGAATCAAAGAGGTTCAGAAACGTATATCCAGCTCTTAATGCTACATTCATAACTCTCATCCCAAAATAGGACATTACAGATACTCCAACAAGCTTCAGACCAATAGCTTTATGTAATCTAATCTACAAGATAGTGTCAACGATCATGGTTAATAGACTTAAAACAGTCGTACCAAGTATGATATCTCCAGAACAGACATGTTTCATGAAGGGGAGACAAATTCTGGATGGAATTTTCATTTATCAAGAAGCAAATGACTCTTTAAGGACACTCAAAGTGAAAGGTATGTTAATTAAACTGGACCTCTCTAAAGCATATGATTGTGTAAGTTTGCCTTACGTGATAGTAGTTCTCAAATATTTTGGTTTTGAAAATAGATGGATACAATGGTTGAATTTGTTCATTTCATGCCCTAATTTATCAATTCTTATGAATGGCGTCCCTTCCCAGCCTTTTAACATATCCAAAGGCCTCCCTCAAGGGGATCCCCTGTCACCGTTTTTCTTTATCTTAGCAGCTGAGCGATTTGGTAGAATAATTAAGGCTTAGTTATCAGAAGGTAAATTAAAAAGAATGAAATTATGGGGACCATATCTAATCCTTACGCATCAATAGTTTGTTGATAACATCCTTCTGTTTTTTCAGGCTTTAGTTAGAGAGGCGAAATCCATCTTAAACATTCTGAAAATATTCATGGAAGCAACAGGTACTCTAGTTAACAATGATAAATCAAATGTCTATTTTTTCAATATCAATGAAGCCACAAAGAGATTCTTAGCTCAAATGCTAGGCTTCAATGCTGGAATCTTCCCCATGAAATAATTAGGTTTTCCATTAGATACAACCTCCCTAAGGGTTTCACGATGGAAGGACCTTCTTAATCGACTGCAGGAAAGATTACAAAATTGGGAATTTTGAGCCTTAAATTCTCGTAGTCGAGTAATATTGTTAAAATCGGTTGTTAAATCTATACTAGTGTATCAATTATATAGGATGGTGGCTCCAAAGACAATATGTAATAATATGGTGAATATTTTTAAGAAATTTCTCTCGCAAGGGGCCCAAGAAGGTCTAAAATGGGCGCTTCTCTCATGGGAAAAACTCACAAAGTTGAAAACAGCAGGAGGACTGGGCCTTCGAGACCCCTATGTGTTAAATCAAGTTATGGGAGCCAAATTATGGTGGAGATGGATAAAAGGAGGACAGGATCTCTCGAAATTGATTTGGGAGCAAAAATATCACATGCCAAGGACATTACCAAGGAAAGTAAAAGAAGATACTAACCCCAAAGGGTCTAACATCTAGAACTTAGTAACTATCAGCAAAGATTTAACTTGGCAACATAGTTTCTGGGAAGTAAGGGAAGGAAGGATGGATATGTTTTGGGAGGATTCATGGCAACAAAGAGAAAAACTATTTAGCCATCTTGATTTAGGGGAAATTTTCCTCTTCACAAAAACACCAAATAGGCGAACTATAAAAAAATATTGGTGCTAGAGAGAGGAAAACCAATGGAGAAAATGGAAAGGTCAAAGACATTGAACAGAAGCCCCAGAGACACTATAGTGGAAAAATATGGAAAAGGAACTAAAAACTAGAAAAACAGTTGTTGCAACAGGGAAAGATATACTCAGATGGGGCTCTCAGAGAAAATTTATGTTTACCATACAGGAGGGATATTGCATCAAAGCTCATAATATACAATAATATAGTAGTCCCTCTATGGAGAAAAAATCGATCACTTAAATATTGGCCAAAAGTGGAACACTTCCTTTGGCTCCAAAGTCATTGAATGATACTAGCCTGGGATCAGTTACAGTGGAGAGGAATGTATGGCCCTTCACTTTTTCATATGTCTAATAGACAAGAAGAAACAATAGAACATCTTCTAAATACCTGTGAAATGGCAGAGACTTTCTAGAAAAATAATGAAAGGATCTTTTAGCAAAAAGACAGAGATAATACAAACGTTAATGAGACGATTATCGAATGGAGAGAAGGGGGATAAAATTGTGAAGTCCTCAATAGAGCATGGAGATTGTCAATGGGATTTATACGATGGGGTATCAGGAAAGAAATAAATCATCGCATCTTCCATGCAGAAATTTCAAGATAAAAATCAAATATGGCAGGGAATCATTGAAAAGATCAGGGAAACTATATTGGTAGAGAAATGGGTTGATGAAGGTTGAAAGACTACATGTATAGAAGGCCAAATACTAGCGAAATTAAATTTAAAACATAAAATGCTAGAAAATACTGTTTGGAAATTTAAACCCCCTCGACAAAACTCATTAGATAAATGGGTACCACCACAATGTGGATTTATCAAAATTATATTTTATGGGGCATCAAAAGGTAACCGAGGCTAGGCAGGAGTAGGAGGAATATTAAAAAATTCTCAAGGAATAACTTGGAGGGTATATGCAATGGATATAGGCTATGTAACGAACAATTAGGCTAAGCTAACAGTAGTGCAACAAGGGCTCATAATAGAGAAATGAAAAAATTATCATCGACTCATTGTAGAAGAAGATTCGACAATGTTCATAGGGGTGATAAGTAAATTTCAACAAGGGACACGCTGGGAAAAAATAATCAAAATTTGGAGAAAAGCATGCCTTATACAAGATATAGGAGCACTAATACAACAAATCCAATATCTCATACCATTGCATGTTAGTAGAACAAGAAATGAGACTATAGTTTTTTTAGAGAATTGGGGATGTCGAAATGAGGAATGACAGTTTGATGCGAATCAAAGAGAAAAGATCTGGAATATTGAATTACATCCCCTTCAAATCATTATAGAGCAGGATAAATCTAGAAGTCAAGACCCCAATCGGGGTGCCCAACAACAAATGTGACGAGGCAAGTGGAGGGCAGTGAATATGCATCAACATGATACCATAGCGTGGGAGTAACTTGCGACAATTAAGAGAATGCAGGGAGATTAGTACACAACATACAAGTTCATTATGATAGGAATCGTATGCCAACTAGGAATTTCTGGCCAACATTGGAAACAAAAACGGAAAAGTTTAAGGAAATGAGCTCAGGGAGGAAAACAATTCATGTGTTTTGACAGGAGCAGCAAAGGAGTTATCGAAGAGTTTCCTGCAGAACACACCTTCCCTAGAGGTTTCACAGGTATTTCTGAAGATCACTCCTCCCCATCAACATTTCTATCTTGGGTACAGTGGCCTTCTGATAATCTATACAGGTTCTAGAAAAATTGTTAAAAGACAATCTGCAAGGCATCAGCCTAATCCAAGAGAAAAAGGAATGCAGAAACTCACCAAAAATATGGCTGAGCTAGTTAAGAGAGGTAGAAAGACAGAGAAAGAGATAATGGAGAATCTCTTCAAAGCATACTCTGCTGGTAACCCACCACAAATTAGAATTGAAATCCAAGGATGGGAGAGAGAAACAAACAATTATGAAGAGGACATATAGGGACAGGAGGAAAGCACGAAATTTGTAAATGATCCAGGAGATACCAGAGGTCATCTTTCTCTATTTCATCAAAGTATCCATACATACTGGACTCTAAAATGTGTTTTGGCGAAAGCTCTACAAATCTTACAACCAATAGAGGGTAGACCTGAAGTGATTTCAATCCTTTAAGAGATCAAAACTGAGTTACAAGATATCAAGGTGCCATAGTAGCATGCAACAGCCCGAATTGGAAGAATTGAAAGGTAGATTCAATAGATGAGGCAAGTAGGTAAAAGTGTGAATATGGGTAACACTTTTGTGAGAATCGGGGGTATAAAAATTTTTCCCTCCATTGTTAGGCCGACCATTTGTCAAATTTCGGTTGAACTATTCAGGAGTTTGACTGAACTTTCGAAATTAGTTTGACTAAACTTGTTCTGCCATTTACATTGACGGCTTACTGAAGGCAATGGAAAATAGATTTTTGGTCGAAGATTGGATAACTGGAAAACAAAGTTTAGCTTAACTATTAGTTCGGCCAGACTTCTAAAATAGTTTGGCCGAACTATTATTTCATAAATATATCGTCCGCAAAAATTTGTAGGCTTCTTATTCAAATCTTTCTCATGTAACGAGGTCTTGTTCGTTGATTTCTGTTGATTTGGTGTCTCGCGTGATTCTTTTTCACATCTGTCTCATGTGACGAAGTCTTGTTCATTGATTTCTATTTATTTGGTGTCTCGTGTGACGAGGTCTTCCTCGTTGATTTTTTTTGATTCAGTTTTTTTTTATTTGCGCCTCGACGCAGAGGTAAAGTTTGTTAATTTTTTATTTTTTGTAATTATTTTTTGCTATTTT
The DNA here is from genome assembly GCA_034641835.2 of Pinus albicaulis. Classification (NCBI taxonomy): domain Eukaryota; kingdom Viridiplantae; phylum Streptophyta; class Pinopsida; order Pinales; family Pinaceae; genus Pinus; species Pinus albicaulis. The sequence goes on from CM076578.1 coordinate 1,812,699,086, forward strand.
TTTTTTAATTTGATTTTAATTTGATTTTTTTGTTCACAGGAATTTGGTTGTCTTCCACGACGTCTTCAGAATATTCAGGGATAGCCCGGGTTCGTCTACTAATTTTTGCTACAACTTTTCAGGTATGTTCCTTTTCGGCTTATTGCTTCTGCTAAGAATGGAACGTTCATATCTCATATTAAAAGTAGTTAAATTAAATCAACTCAGTACTGACCTTCTGAGTCCAAAGTTAAGTTAGTTTCTTCCTCATTACCAAGATAACATGCATGTAGCAGCTGAAACCTTGAAGCTATGGAAGAGACTATTATGACATCATATTAAATTAGATCATTGATCTGGGAGGTATCAGAATGTTAAAATTATATGATAGGTTTATTGAGCTATATTTTTAGTAAATTAGCTTGATTTACCTCACTTAGAAGGTGGTGTTTCAGAAGTTATTGTTTTGCAATGTAAGTAAGTTGTAAGTGATTCAGTATCTCTTATGTCCATCGAATCTAGTCATCCCATAGTTATATAGTCAGACACATGGTGATGTATTTGCAGGTGAAGTGTGGTAGGCCTAAATTAATAGAATATTCAACTGTGTTAAACTCTCTGTTTTCTATCTCAGAATGCCTACATGGTTCAATTTCTCTAATTCGGGCAATATTATTCTTGCTTGAGAACATTGTGGCTACAAAAATTACAGATTTTGAGTTTGGGTTAAAAAATATTTAATAGGCATCCCTATTTTCATTCTCGCGATAGGCAGTTTCACTTATTATTATTTTATTTTTTTGTTTATAATTGTGATATAACAACTTAATATTTTTCTCATAATTAATGGATGCAGGGATTAGGGCACTATCCCTCTCTTAAAATTTAAAAACAGACTTCAATCAACCAGACTGCAAATTTTTTAAATTCTTTGAAATCACCGTCTTAAAATTGAAAAACAAACTCCAATAAAAAACATAATCCAATCAACCAGGTCTGCAAATTTGTTAAATTCTTTAAAATAACTGTCTTAAAATTGAAAAACATAATCCAATCAACTAGGTCTAGAAATTTGTTAAATGCTTTGAAAGTAGTCTCCAACGGAAAATTTTTGAAGATGACTTGGGAATACTTTTCATGATTGTAGGTCCCCGCAACCAGAGCTCCCCTTTGTGGTTGGGGGGCATAACTTTTCCAGTTTTTTTTTCCACCACTTTAGCTTCCACATGAGCTATAAGCAAGCTCGCTATTCCATAATTTCAGCTTACTTCATAGGTTACTATTGAGGACCCTGCCCCTTTAGACTCTGTCAATCCATAAACCTACATAACAATGAGTACCTTCAATCGAACTTAGTATGGGTTTCTTAGTGGTTTCCAACCCTTATAATGATGTGAGGTGTTGTTTCAAACATGGGAGTAACTTCTGTTTGCATATGATGGTCATGGGCCATGGTTTCTTTTGTGGGTTACGGCAGTTTAGTTCTACCTCCTAAGATAAACTTTAAAAAAAAAATTCCCTTTATTCCTTAAAGTCAAAATAGATCGGTACTAAGGATTACTTTTTATACGTGTTTCTACCATATAAATTCTAATGAAATTTATCACATATTTGTTAAAGTAGAATATGAAATAACCCTTTCTACACTTGGCTTGGCTCTTAGGTACATATATGGGTGGGTTTGGGAATGTGGTTCACGTGAAAAGTAATAGGGATGGATTTAGTGGAAACCTTTTATAATATTAGGACTCAAACAATGAGAGAGAAAAAACCTTTTATAATCAATGTAAAACACATGGATTAACATATAATTTTGATATTTTACCTTCTTTCCAACTTAGTCCATCCTTCTAGAAAAATCCCTTTTAATGAAGGAAATATATCCATAGTGATCCACCGATATTTGTTCACCAACAACTATTCCACTTTGGACTTATATATCTCAAAAATATGCTCTTTGAATTTATGCATCTATATCTTTAAACTACTTGAAAATATTTTATTTCACCATCGGAATCATTTTGATATGTCTCCCATTTTAATGGGGTGTATCACATTTCGAGTAAAAACACATTAGCCATAAAAGTTTCCCATTGAAACAAAAAGTTCAATTTGGAACAAAACATAGGTTTTAACCTTATATAGGTAATTCTTTCAAATAGATTCTTAATTTAAAATGAAAAACATTCAATGTAAAACACATGCATTAACATATAATTGTGATACTTTCCCTTCTTCCAAACTTAGTGGACATCTGTTTAGAGAAAACGCTTTTAATGAAGCAAATATATACATAGTGGTCCACTGATACTACTTCACAAACAACTATTCCATTTTGGACTTTTATATCCCAAAACTATGCTCATTGAATTTATGCATATATAGCTTTAAACTACTTGAAACTATTTTATTACACCATAGGAATCATTTCAATATATCTCCCATTATAATGGGATGTATCACATTTCGAGAAAAACACATTAGCCATAAAAGTTTCCCATTAAAACCAAAAGTGATTTGATACAAAACATAGGTTTTAACCTTATATAGGTAATTGTTTCAAATAGATTCTTAATTTAAAATTTAAAATATTCAATGTAAAACACATGCATTCTTATACACCCTTATGTCTATATAAAGTAGTTTGAGTGATTCCACGAGTGTTCTAGACCCTTCATAGCGTATAAAAGGGATAGGTATTGTTAACTTCTACAAGTTCTATAGGAAGAGTCTTTAAAGAGTAGGTAGCCTCTGGATATCATCTTTTATGAAATGTGACATATCTATTAAATGTCCCTATAGTGAATCTCTGGAATAGATCTAAATAGAAGTTTTTAATTTTCATATCCATGGTCTCAAATAATGAGAGAGAGAAAAAACCTTTTATATTCAATGGAAAACACATGCATTAACATATAATTGTGATATTTTCCCTTCTTTCCAACTTAATCCATCCTTATAGAAAAATCTGTTTTAATGAAGCAAATATATCCATAGTGATCTACTGTCATTTGTTCACAAACAACTATTCCATTTTTGGCTTATATATCTCAAAACTATGATCTTTGAATTTATGCATCTATATCTTTAAAGTACTAGAAACTATTTTATTTCACCATGGGAATCATTTCAATATGTCTCCCATTTTAATGGGGTGTATCAGATTTCGAGAAAAAACACATTAGCCATAAAAGTTTCCCATTGAAACCAAAAGTTCAATTTGATACAAAACATAGGTGTTAACCTTATATAGGTAATTGTTTCAAATAGATTCCTTATCTAAAATGAAAAATATTCAATGTAAAACAAATGCATTAAAATATAATTGTGATACTTTCCCTTCTTCCAAACTTAGTGGATATACTTTTAGAAAAAACCCTTTTAATGAAGCAGATATATCCATAGTGATCCACTGATATTTGTTCACAAACAACTATTCCATATTGGACTTTTCTATCTCAAAACTATGCTCATTGAATTTATGCATCTATATTTTTAAACTACTTGAGACTATTTTATTACACCATAGGAATCATTTTGATATATATCCCATTTTAATAGGGTGTATCACATTTCGAGAAAAACACATTCGCCATAAAATTTTCCCATTGAAACGCATGCATTCTTATACAACCTTATGTCTATGTAAAGTAGTTTGAGTGATTCCACGGGTCCTCTATACCCTTCATAGGGTATAATTGGGATAGGTAGTGTTAACTTCTACAAGTTATATATGCAGAGTATGTAAAGGGCCAGGTAGCCTCTGGATCTCATCTTTTATGAAAGGTGACATATCCAATAAATTCCCCTACAGTCAATCTCTGGAATAAATCTAAATAGAATTTTTTGATTTTCATATCCATGGTCTCAAACAATGAGAGAGAGAAAAAAAACTTTTATATTCAATGTAAAACACATACATTAACATATAATTGTGATATTTTCCCTTCTTTCCAACTTTGTCTATCCTTCTACAAAAATCCGTTTTAATGAAGCATATATATCCATAGTGATCCACTGATATTTGTTCACAAACAACTATTCCATTTTGGACTTCTATATCTCAAAACTATGCTCATTGAATTTATGCATCTGTGTTTTTAAATTACTTGAAACTATTTTATTAGACCATAGGAATCATTCCCATATATCTCCCACTTGAGTGGGGTGTATCACAATTTAAGAAAAACACAAATTAGCCATAAAAGTTTCCCATTGAAACCAAAAGTGATTTGATACAAAACATAGGTTTTAACCTTATATAGTTAATTGTTTTGAAAATATATTCTTAACAAAATGAAAAATATTCAATGTAAAACACATGCACATTAACATATAATTGTGATGTTTTCCCTTATTTCCAAATTAGTCCATCCTTCTAGAAATATCCCTTTTAATGAAGAAAATATATCCATAGTGATCCACTGCTATTTTTTCACCAACAACTATTCCATTTTGGACTTATATACCTCAAAACTATGCTCATTGAATTTATGCACCTATATCTTTAAACTGCTTGAAACTATTTTATTTCACCATAGGAATCATTTTGATATGTCTCCCATTTTAATGGGGTGTATCACATTTTGAGAAAAAACACATTAGCCATAAAAGTTTCCCATTGAAACCAACAGTTCAATTTGATACAAAACATAGGTTTTAACCTTTTATAGGTAATTGTTTCAAATAGATTCTTAATTTAAATTGAAAAAATTTCAATGTAAAACACATGCATTAACATATATAATTACGATAGTTTCCCTTCTTCCAAACTTAGTTGACAGCCTTTTAGAAAATTCTCTTTTATTGAAGCAAATATATCCATAATGATCCACTGATATTTGTTCACAGACAACTATTCTATTTTTGGACTTTTATATCTCAAAACTATGCTCATTGAATTTATGCATCTATATTTTTAAACTACTTGAAACTATTTTATTAAACTTTAGGATTAATTTCTATATATTTCCCATTTTAATGGGGTGTATCACATTTCAAGAAAAAAAAATTAGCCATAAAAGTTTCCCGTTGAAACCAAAAGTAATTTGATACAAAACATAGCTTTTAACCATATATAGTTAATATTTCAAATAGATTTTTAGTGAAATGAAAAATATTCAATGTAAAACACATGCACATTAACATATAATTGTGATACTTTCCCTTCTTTCAAACTTAGTGGACGTCATTATAGAAAAATCATTTTTAATGACACAGATATATATCCATAGTGGCATTGATATTTGTTCACAAACAAATATTCCATTTTGGACTTTTATATCTCAAAACTATGCTCATTGAATTTATGCATCTATATTTTAGTACACCATAGGAATCATTTCGATATGTCTTGCATTTTAATGGGGTGTATCATATTTCAAGAAAAAAAAATCGGCCATAAAAGTTTCCAATTGAAACCAAAAGTAATTTGATACAAAACATAGGTTTTAACCTTAATATATAGTTAATGTTTAAAATATATATTTAATGAAATGAAAAATATTCAATGTAAAACACATGCGCATTAACATATAATTGTGATACTTTCCCTTCTTTCCAACTTAGTGGACATCATTCTAGAAAAATCCCTTTTAATGTTGCAGATATGATGATGATGGTGGTGGTTAACATCCACTGAGACCAATCTTTGGTCTATCACACCTAACGAAAAGACTTATTTAATTCGATTTAAGATTTTATTCCTATGCTCAAAAATCTTGTTGAGAAGCCTCCCAAGCTCACTATAATTTTGAAATCTTAAAAGGCTAGGAAGGTATATATTGCAATGAATATTATGAAATTGAGCTCTAATGTGGTTGTACGCGGGGCACTCTAAGATAAAGTGGTTTTCATCCTCGATGTTCATATTCTCACAAATATGGAAGATTCTTTCCATCTGTGGTGTTTTAGGAGCTGTCCAACGACCTGTTTCACTATGGAGCTCATGAGAGTTCGTTCTAATCTTGGATATATTAATTTTCTTCTTTTAGCTAGTTAAAACAGAGAGATACTTTTGATCTTCTAAGCTGGGGTTGATGACCTCCTTGTAATACCTTAATTTTATTTTAGTTGCTAGATCTTTCTTACACCACATTTTTTCTTTGAACTTAGAAGTAACAATTTTTTTAATGTTATTGATGTTTTGCAACGCAACATTATCATCGATCTCGAAATGGTTTAACCAGGCCCTGGTGTATTCATACCAACCTCGTTTAAGCCTTAGGTGGTTTTGGCTGGAATTTGAAGCTAGCTTAGGAAGTCTATGGTCTCCTATGCTATTGCTCTTGTGCTTGTACAACAAAAGCCTAGTCATAGCTATGCTCTCGATGGGGGAAAGAAGAAATTATATAAGGACATATATATCCATAGTGCCATTGATATTTTTTCACAAACAACTCTTCCATTTTGCACTTTTATATCTCAAAACTATGCTCATTGAATTTATGCATCTATATTTTATTACACCATAGGAATAATTTTGATATATCTCCCATTTTAATGCGGTGTATCACAATTCGAGAAAAATACATTAGCCATAAAATTTTCCCATTGAAACCAAAAGTGATTTTATGCAAAACTTATAAGTTTTAACGTTATATAGGTAATTGTTTCAAATAGATTATTAATTTAAAATGAAAAATATTCAATGTAAAACAAATGCATTCTTATACACCCTTGTGTCTACGTAAAGTAGTGTGAGTGATTCCACGTGTCCTCTACACCCTTCATAGGGTATAATTGGGACAGGTGGTGTTAACTTCTATAAGTTCTATAGGCAGAGACTGTAAAGGGACAGGTAGACTCTTGATCTCATCTTTTATGAAATGTGACATATCAAGTAAATGCCCCTACAATCAATCTCTGGAATAGATCTAAATAGAAGTTCTTCATTTATCTCATGATCTTGTGTCAATTCTCCAATGCATTTGCAATAAATGTCAATTTAATATATATTTTTATTGAATTTGTTTCTTTTTCTCTTCAAGGATAAGAAAACCATTAAATATGGTTGAAAAATGGAAATTATGCATAGAATTTTCTTGCTATCCCAATCTAGGGAAAGCAGTGATTACATATGTGATTTCCAATATTGCGACTAGAAAAGTCGTCCAAAGGAAAATGAATATACCGGGAAGAACAACAAACAACGAGGCATATTATATTGGATTGATAGAAGGCTTGAGAACAACTATGGAGTATGAATCAAATGGAATTATAGTTTTCACCAATTCTGAACTTGTGTGTAACCAATTGAATGGCATGTACCAAGTTAAGAATGAGAGGCTAAAAGAACTGCATGGAATAGCAAACAACATTGTTAGCGAATTTCATTTTTTTAGTATAAGACATTGTTCAAATATGAATAAGATATCTGTTGATCTAGTGCATGGGGAAATTCCAATTCAGGATTCATCTATCAAAGATGAACTAATAGATGAATTAGAATTATACGAGGTAATGCCAATGCAAGATTCATCTCTCAAAGAAGAATTAGTTTTGAGAAGCTCTTCTTCAAAAATTCAAGATTCATCCCTCAAAGATGAATTAGTTTTGAGACACTCTTCTTCAAAAATTCAAGATTCATCTCTCAAAGATGAAATAGTGTTGATACTCTCTCCTTCAAAATTTATTGATGGACATTGTAATATATGTTTGATATGTGTGTATTTTGTACTTATAAATGCGTATTTTTTAATGACAATGTGATTTTTTCATTTATATACCGAGAGTGCTACCACCACACGATGTAAAGTGCAACTTGGTGAACTTCACATTTGCAACAAGTGGTGAAATTCACATTTTTATAAAATTAAAATGTGTGGACTTCAAATTTTTTTTTTTTAAATGGAGAATGGAGTTTCATTTCCTTTTTAAATACAATGGCTTTTTTCAATTTTATACGAAGTGTGCTCCCACCATGTAAAGTGCAATTTGGTGACCTTATTATTTTTATAATTTTCTTTTTCTTAAATTGAGTTTCACACATCAATTAGTGCTTTGAAAGTTGTTTTTTACATAATTTGTGTACAGTAAATTACATTAATTTTCTGATGTTTATTTTGAATTTATTTTAAATTCTAGTCATTTAAAAAAATAATTGTAAATGTCCACCATAGATATATATATCATGGAGGATGAACAAAGAATATCAACAGAATCCCATATCTCTATGAGAGGGGGGGGGATCGGGGATCGCGAGATGTTCATGGTATTTAAATCTCCATACATGTGTGTACATATGGAATTGAATTTATATCAACTTTGTGAGTTAAATTAGTTGTTAATAAGTTTCTTTTTTTAGTTTTTAGGAGATAAGAGGAGAAGAGTCTCTACTCCATCCATGGTGCATGCCCATGGTTCACCTAGTCGTGGTATGGTTCATGCAATTTAATCAATGAATATGTACATGTATTTATATGTATGAATGTATTTTTCAATTGATTATAAATTTGTATTTGTTTATGAAGCTTCTCTCTCGCCTCGAGAGGTTTGTGGTGGTTCAAATCCCCTGTTAAGTCCCTATGTTAATAGTGTAGTCCCTTATTATGTTAGTGGAGGCCCCCTTATTGTTAATGTTGTACCCCTGTAACCCATATATTGCTATTATTGTGCCCTTACATTATTATTATTAGCTCGGCTAGGAATACATTATGGCCCCACTAGGATTATATTGTCGCCCCATGGACTCTTATATATAGAAGGAGGTTTTGGTCATTTGTATCATCCAAGAATTTTTCATTCATGTAATGTATTGGAGGTTGCTCCCTTGAAGTGGCTTATTTATAAGGCGTTGATATCTCTTTTCTTCTATATTTGGAGTTGGTTTCACGACATTTGGTATTAGAGTTTTGGATTCTAGGGTTTCGTTGCTCCAAATAGGTCATCAAGGAATTTTTGCTATAACGTTTTTTCTACGAAGGTTCAGAAGCTGAAATTTTTAGAGCACAAAACTGAAATCTTGAGGAACATTGTCGCAAAATTTCAGAGCTTGGTTCACAATATTTTTGGAGACATGATCTGTGGAAGTTAGGACTTTTTCAGGCTCCCGAATTTCATCTCAAAGAGGTGATCATGGGAAAACCTTCATAACTCTCTCTCTGAGCATCAAATTGGAATTATGTAAAAAGAGGACTCAAGAAAATGGAATTTAGTTTCCTATCTATCAATTTCAGAGCCGAAGGACGAAAAATTGACACGTGGCATGTCATACAAGTTAGCTCTACTGAACCAATTCATAATTAAGTCATCGTAGGACATTGGGCACAACTTTGTCTTAAAGAATCCAAATTAGGTCAGACTTGTGGAATTATAAAGAGAATTTAGAGGGATACCTCAATGCCAAATTTTAGATATTGAATATCCTAAATCATAGATGTAATTCAGTGTCAATATCGAGCTCCTCAAAATCAAGAAAAAGGTGTGTATTTGGTTTTTAAAATTGCATAACGTTTTTTTGAGAAAGCAGTTTGAAGTGATTCCAAGGACATATTTTAGAATTTTTATCAGTATTGGATTCTATAATTCCTTCAAGAAAGAATTCCATACCCATTAAGCCCTCAAAAATCTATACTTTGACGCATGAAGAGAAAGAATTGCAGTATGAGATATCAAAATTATAGTACCAAGTGTGGAAAATTTTGATCTTATCAAGAGGAACCGAAGATGACATAGATGGTTGAAATGAAGAAATGAAGGCTAAATTGGATGGTTTGAAGGATCAAATAATAGCTAATATGGATGATAAATTAGTGGAATATCACATCGAGCATCAACAATAAGTTCTCCAACTCTCAAAGGATAACCCTAACTTCGGTGCAGAATCTAATGAAACAATAGGAAGATCAACATCACATCCAAAGAATTTCTCGAGCAGTCACAGATACAATAAATCGACAAGTATGATCAATTTCAAAGTATCTCAGCAAGTGGAAGAACTTTCCTGTAGAAGATTCGACATGGGAGGATGAGAAGTTTATACAGAAGCATCAAGAAATAATCAAGCGTTGAAGAAAACACTTGTTTGAAGGAGAGGGGAATTTTAAGTCCCTATATTAATAGTGTAGTCCCTTATTATGTTAGTGTAGCCCCCCTTATTTTTTTTTTGTACCCCTGTAACCCCCATATTTTTATTATTGTGCCCTTACATTATTATTGTTAGGTTGGCTAGGATTACGTTGGTGCCCCACTAGGATTATATTGTCACCCCATGGACTCCTATATATAGAAGGAGGTTTTTGTCATTTGTATCATCCAAGAATTGTTCATTAATTTAATGTATTGTAGGTTTCCCCCTTCAACTGGCTTATTTCTAAGGCGTTTATATCTCTTTTCTTCTATTTTTGGAGTTGGTTTCACAACATCCCCTTAAGGGGCCATCAATAAGTGCTAGCAGGTTGTGTGAAGGTGGTGATATTTATTCCCCCAGAGTCCAATCAATGGCTACTGGTGTTGGTTCTCAAAATTTTCAAGGTGGGGAAGATGCTAGCCAACCACATCAAGGTTGCCATCAATTTGAATATTTTTTTCATTCAATTTGTACAAATTTGTTTACATGTGTTTTTTCTAATATATAAAATTTTATATATTGATGAAGAGGCTGAAAATGCTCCAAATGTTGGTGAAAATAGACGAAGGGTGGAACACTTCATTCAAGAAGAAGGTTTTCCATCCACCACGACATATCCGGCAGACATTTCTCATATACCGTGGGAAAGAAACATGCAGCAATGCACCTTAGAAAGGTGTGAACAAATTCATGAAAAATTGCAGATAGATATTGTGTCTTTCACTCTACCTACTGAGAGTTGACAAAGCTCAATTTTTAGTTGAGTTCTGGAATTTCTAAAACATAATCCAAAGAGAATAAATCAGGGGGCAGTTCAATCAAAAAAATTCCAATGGAATGCCATCTTCAATGATCCGTTCATGATCGTATTTTGACATTTTCCATTTCTTAATTTTCGTTTTTTTCTTTGATTGAACCTCTATCAACTTTATGCATGTTGCACACACAAAGTGACTATATTGACAACTTATGACATCAGGTTCACAGTCTTCAAAGTAAAAAAAATCCCCACTTTGATTAGTTTCTCTGAAAAAATAACCTTTTAGTATAATAGATTCTCTTTCATATGGAAACCCGTGATAATTATAGTTTGCTAATAATTTCATTTTTCATTCAGTGTAACACATCAAATTATAATTCACATTTTCATCATTGTCAGTAGGTGCCATTACAACAAAAACATCTCCTGCACAATAAAACAAACTTAAGAAACGTAAATGTATTTAAATTTATTTCTAGATATTTATCATTTGAAAGCAATTAAAATGTTACCTTCTCTAATAAGATCAGAAACTCGATCACCATCGAATGATATTGTAGTCTCCTCTGATTGCATTTATTCAAACATTGCAACAAACATTTTTCCCTTTGTATTTAGCTCTGTATGTTCCAATATTCTACATACATTGTTTTTCGCAAACGTCATTGGATTCTGTGTTGTCTATGCAAACATGAAGAAAACAATAATATTTTATTTTATCCAATGCAAACACATTTCTCGACAACTTTGTTTTAATTGAATGCAATTTTCGAGTCCCCTTTATTTTTTCAACGTCCTTTCCAATTGATCTATCTACTTATTTGATCCCAATATTCCAAAAAAACCTTTATATGGAAAATTCAAAGAATAATGTAAATATGATATCAAAATACAATCAAAGATAATCAATCAGAGATAATCAAATTGTGATAAATGTACATTGTTTAAAATTAGATATCCAATAAAAATTAAATTGAATGTACCTTCGCACTTCCCTTGATCGGTTAGTCTCAAGGCTTAGAGTAGCAATGCACCATTGAACAACTTCTTTAGCATCCACAAGTAAGTTTGTAGAGGTATTTATTTGATATCTTCGAAGTGCTTATTTTATGCATGATGCTGCACCGTCATGTTCTCCTTTTCCGTGACCAGTCTCGAAGAAATTCCAACAATGTTTAACGCAGGTTTTCTTATGAAGACAACAGAACCAAAATAATAATCGTGCAGATTTGAATTGACCTGTGCATCCATCTCACCATATCCAATGTTCATTGAATTTTATTCCGCGACTTTTGAAGGTGTCATAAATCTTTCGAAAAGAGTGTTGCACAAAATATGTATCATGTGTACGATCATCACTGATATAAAATTGATATTCTTTAATAACATGTTGATTTTCATTGGTTATTTCTATATTATTGGCATTTTGTTCAGCATGTCTATGTAGAATATGGATGAGCATGGAGACTTGGTCAGAATGATAGTATTCACTCTGAATTTATTTTTGTGGAACAAATGTGTAGTTTTCTCCAAAATCAATTACTAAAAAAATGGTCCCTGGTGGAAAAAATTCATGAGATTTTTTGAATTGCAAGTCTTGCCATCGAGCTCTATCAGAATGCTTGGTGTATTTATAAATTTCCTCCTCAAAATTTCTCAAAAAGTCTATCACAAAAAATTCTTCTTCTCGTATTTTAATTCTTTTAGCACTATTTTCACCTTGAATCGATGTATGGATATATTCATATATCTTCCATTTCACATTCATGTTGGACAATGATTGATCATTTATATCAATATGATATTTTTTTTTAAATTTAGTCAAATTTCCACAATTATCGCATTTTTTATCACTAACACATTTCTTTTCGTAAAATAGATCATCGCTTTGTCTTTCACATAGAATTTGAGATATGAAATCATGGACAGTGGAAGGAGGAGGTGAATCCTTCCAAAATGTTCTACCAAAATTAAGGAATGTTTCATAATATAACTCAAATTCCACATAATAACGACAACAAGTTCTGCGTACGGTGATAGGTTTTACATACCATGGTTTTTGTTGAACAAAAGCACTGATTGACACATGAATTTCATGATTCTCTTCTTTGAACTTGTTGAACAATTCTATCTGAGTAGTTTCCAAGAAATTTTTTTCATGTTCTTCGTACTGATTTCGTGCTATTCATCTTCACATCACATCCCTTGCATTTGGCAAAACACGTGATTTTGTCTTCCAGTATTCATATCTTATTTTTCTAACATGTTCTCTAAGTCTATCTTTGTATGGATGCCTACAACTAGATCTCCAACAAGCGAGTTCATCATTTAAATCTATTTCCAACCAAAATTTCTGATGTTTGTGCAAAGTTTTTCGTGAGGTTCCTAATGCTCATGTCATAGATTTTACCAAGTGATTCTCTTTAGCACTTGATGAAACAACTGCCATAGGTATTTCTCTATGTATAGCTGAAACATTTTTCTGTCTAGCTCTTCTAACTGAATTTATAGCACTATTTATATTTTGTATCACATTTTCCTTCATTTTTTTATGTTTGGTTGAGTTTCGAATACCCTATAAAATCGTAGTTTATTTTAATTTCCTTAATGATAGGAGACATTTCAACATTTGGGCTTGGACTGTCACATTTTCCTTTATGAAGTATGTATCAAAAATGTGATTAACATGATATCATACATAAGGGTCAGCTCTTTTATCTCCATATGTGTGAATATCAACATTTTCTAATATCTCATCATCGACATTGATTTCATATGTACATATTTGAATGAATATTACACAATAAGTTTACATATTCAATAAATAACTAAACTAATAAATATGTGTATAATTTCAATAATACGTGCATGTGTTCAACACACACACACACACACACACACACACACACACACACACACACACACACACACATATATATATATGTTGAACACATGCACGTATTATTGAAATTATACATATATTTATTATATATATCTACATACCTTGTGATTTAATTTCGTCAGTTGAATTTTCAATCATTGGTTCAATATCTCTTTCAAAATTTTGTATCTCATCATCAATGTTTTGAGGAATATCTCTATCTGTTTACATTCCAAAATATTTTTCAAATTAGTTGATCAAATAAAAATTAAGCTTCACATTTTACACTAGGAAAATTTTAAATATATCAAACCCGTAATATTTACATTTACATACCTGCTTCAACTTCTAGTTGAGGTTGATTTTCCCCTTCAATATTTGAGAGTGCTTCTATCTTTCTTTTGTGAGATTGTCTCGTCTCTTCTCTACGTTCCTCAGGGTTTCTTTTTCAATCATATTTTCTCATCCAATTCCTTCGATTTAGCATGATAATATAGCATGAATTTCAAAAAATTTCCTTCAAAAAACTAGAACAAAACTCAATTAAAAAAACATAAAAAAAGATTTAATTTTAAAAAGACTAATTTTAAAATTTTGCAAAAACTACATACTTCAATCCAAAACACTTACTTCAAAAAATTCGAGAAAAAAATGTCTTACACAAATTAAATGAAGCTCAAAATATTTCCTTCGAAGTCCTACAAAAAAATTTGATTTAAAAAGTTAGACAAAAACTCATTTTAAAAAATAATTAAAAAATATTTACTTCAACCCAAAACACGTAATCTAAAAAAATGTCACTTCAGAAAATGCCTCCAAAAAATGTCCATTGAAAATTAATTCCAACTTCTTAAAAAATGCCACTTTAAAAAAGACTTCAAAAAATCCTCTAAAAAAATATCACTTTAAAAAATACTTCCAAAAAATGTCCTTTGAATATTAAACCTAAAAAGAGTCCTTTCGAAATTAAGCTCAAATCCATACCTTCAAAAACAATGAAAATTAAGCTCAAATCCATACTTTAAAAAAAATGATGCGCAAAAAACATCTGAAAAATATATCACATACCTCCATGAAAATTAAGTCCAAATCCATACTTTAAAAAAAATGAAGCCCAAAAAACATCCAAAAAATGTATCACATACCTCGAAGAAATGTCCTTGGAATTTTCCTCCAAGAAAATTCCTTGACCCCAATACATTCTATTGCAAAAATGTTCTTTTAATGTACCTCCAACAAAATTCCTTAAACCAAAAACAATTATTTACAAAATCAGACTAGGACCTTTGTAAAATCAGACCAAATGTGCGAAAATATGCGAAAATAATTAATGATTTTGTAGCAATTTATATTGCCGTGAAATATTTTTTTGGAGGGCCTCCGTGGTATTTTTTCGCCGACGGAAATTTAGGTAATAGTTCGGCCAAGCTTTTATTAAAAAATTGACCAAACTTTTATGTCGTTAGACTTGACGGGCCGTCGGTGCAAAAAAAAATTTGACCGAACTTTTTTTAAGAGTTTGGCTGAACTAAAGTGTTAGCAATTACAGAGAGCCATGCTCTAAATATGCAGCTGCAACTTTGGATTAAACTCCATGAAAAATTTTGAATTAAATGTTAGAACCAAGACAAGCATTTTCATAATTGAATCTACTTTTCAGGAAATATAACTTTTATGGAATTTCATAAATATTTACTAAATTTAGTTAATTTTGTAATAAAATGGGTGCAATCAATTTCTAAAGGTCATTATGATTTAGTGAAATCACAATTCTGTATCTTCCAAAGACATTGTAAAAAAAATTGAAAAAATTATGGTGCATTACATTGGTCCGTCATCTCTAATAGGTAGTTTTAGATTTTTAGTTTATAACTTATATGTTAAGAAATTTCTTGCATCGCAAAACATATTCAAAATATGCAGTTTTTTCATATTGGAGTAGTTCAAAAAATTCTAGTAATTATAAAATGAATCTGTTGACTTTGAAAACATTACGAAAGCAAAGTAGACTCTGTCTAGATTGTTGTAACACATTTTTTTCTCAAAAACACAATTTTTTAAAGAATAAAACATTGCATATTAACATGACTTCTTATGAATCCTTTGATTGTTAAAAACACACACTCAAAGAAACACTAATTTGACATATCAAATGTGTATACAAAAATTGCAAAAAATAAGTAATAGAAAGCTAACAAAATTTCTCACAACTTTTATTTTTATCGTAAAATGAAATTCTAAACACAAAAAATTGTCTTAGCTTGCCTAAAGTTGAAGAACCGAAAAAAAATGAAAGTTTTTTTCTCAAATAAGGGAAAAAAGTGTAACCCAACTTCACATTTACACCCTTAAATCTTGATCTATTTTGACATCTTACAAATTTTCAATTATTGTCAGAAAATGACTTGTCTGCTCATCATCTTCAAAAACTTGCCGGTGCTTAACATTGTTAGGAATAAAGGGTTTGTGCCTCAGTTCAATCTCATACCTCAGTTTCGGATTTATAGGCGGCTTGAAATTACTAGTTGCAAGTGTGAATGAATCTTCCATTTTGTTTTCTTCTCTTGGAATGAATTGAAGATTCAAAGCTTGAAAATAATTCTCAATCAAGTCCCATACTTCATTCCTATATGACCTTAACCTTGGATGTTTGGTTTGACAAAGCATTTTAATATATCTTATAATCAACTCATAATCACCAAAAATGGAAATGCATTGGATTCACATTTGTTTAGCAGTTTGAAGACTTAAAATTAATGCCTCATACTCATCTACATTATTTCTTGATTCAAATTCAAGCTTAAAATAAAAATTTAAAATATTACCTTCTAGGGATACTATTAAAAATTTAGCTCATGTGCCATCTTTTGAATAGCCACCATCAAAATAGCACTTCCAAATTTTCTTTGAACCCCGGTCATTATGTACAATTGCTGGAGAGAGATGCTTCTCTATGTCTTCAACAAACTCTGAATCTTCATGCAACATAAAACAGGAAATATCTTCATTTTCTTCACCATAAATAGGGGAATTTCCTGCATCTTTCTTTGTGGTAGTTTTAACAAATCTTGTTTCTCTATATAACCTTGTTTCTTCCCCATTAAACACAAAAATTATAGCATATGTGAAGTCCAGTTTTAAAACTCCTCCAAGCTTCACTCCCCAAGATCTGGAGAAAAGCATACCAAACCTAGTTGGAATATATGCGACCACTACATCCATCATGATACTTTTGTTTGGAATTTGGGCCAGGGAAACAACCATGTCATTGATAATCCCAACAAGCTTCACCCTTTTTGAATCAAATGAATATAGGTCTCTATAGGGTTTAGTAATTTGTAAATTCAATTCTTTCATTATAGGTAATGGTATGAGATTATGTGAAGCACCTGAGCCTAGCATACAATTATGAAGAATGAAATCATGAAGGAGTAGTGATGTATAAAATGAGGGAGAAAAAGAATCTACCTCCTTCACATGTGTACCAAAATTTACCTCTAGTTCTTCCTCTTGCAAATTTACAGTGTCACCAATATCATCAGAATGAGAAAGATTAATGAACTCTGCAATCGCCTTCTTGTAACTTGGTGTCTTAGTTAGCTCAAGAAGGGGTACTTGGATTTTCACCTTTTCTAGCTCTTTGGATAAACTAAAAGCTTGATTTTTTTTAAAAATATTTTTAGGGTCTTCCTGATTTCTGCTAGAATTAGAAATTTTCTCAGGTACAGTAACAACCTTTTCCAGATTATTAGTATCAATAGTCTTGTTTTGGGAAGTCTCGTCATGTTGTTTTTCAGTTCCACTTACTGGATTCATAGGTTGTTTCCCCTTATTTCATTTTTTTACTGAGTTCTTTGATTTTGAAGTCACCATTGGAGAAGGAAATTACCCGTGTTGTTGTTTTTCATCATTCCGTGTCCTTGATCTCTTTCTTGGTCTTAAATCATATTTCTTATGCAACTCTACTTGCATAAATTCTGTAAATTTTCTACAATAATCATCCATCTCTTCTTGGTCAAAGAACACCTCAGCTTCGATGTATTCTTATTCACATTCTTCATCTTCTTCATCTTCTTTCATGTACATGGTAGATATATGATATTCAACTTCCCTTTGATCATCTTTAGTAGAATGCGAGGGTGTTTCTTCTATATACAGTGGTTCTTGAACTTGATCTTGAACTTTTCTCTCCCTCTGCAAGATTTGCAGGGTAAACTTTCTAAATTGGTGATTGAAAAATCATCTGCTTTGTTGTGCAGGCCTTTTGGAGTTTTTATTCTCTAACTCCATAGTCACTAACTTATTTCACAAATTCTTGATAACCTTTGTCATGTCATCAATCCTCTGATCCCTTTGTGATTATTCTTTGGCCTTGCCTTTCTCTTGAACTGACTTCTTTTCTTGTGTTTTCCCAGCAGCAATCATGTTTGCTTCAATTTTCCAAGCATCAGCTTGGATTTTCTCAAGTGTAGGAGATCTCATCTCTCTTAAATTCAAACTAAAATATCACTCAAAAGCTCGAGAAAAAACTACCCTTGCTCCAATAGGAGGGGGTTTCATTTCTATGGGTAAAATATTATACATTTTGTTGAATCTTTTAATAAAATCAGTCATGTTTTCATTAGACTTTTTCTCGATTGCATTAAAATTCGTCAATGAATAACCATGATCTTTTTTTTTCACCCCATATTTGGGTGAATTTTGTTTTTAATTCCTCCTAATTTTTAATTGAGGCATTTGGTAAACCTTTGAACCACTTTCTTGGCTCTCCATTCAAAGACTATACAAAAAGTCTCATCACTACATCAAGATGTTCTACATTTAGATTCTCAGAAAAAGCGAAAAACAATGGCAAGTGCTGTTCTACAGTCATTTCATTTTCACCAGTAAAACAAGGAAGTAACTTGAGGTATTCTTGGGGCATGGAATTCATAGGTTGTAGAATATTTAACGTTGCATACCTATTCATTAAGAAAGTAGGGGCTGCCATGTTTATGCCTTGGTTAATCGATCCTTGAGTAGGCGGGGTTTGTGAACCATTTTGAATGTGGATGAATTTGGTAAAACATCTGATATGGGAAGTGGTTGATGAACAATGGAAGAAGAACCAACATATGTATTTGGTTGAGCTTGTGTGAAGGTAAATGAAACAAACTCAAAATATCGCTCTTCTAAACTTGGTTCTTAAAAATGAACTGGTGGGGAAAAGGATTCTTGTTCGAAGAAAGTAAGTTTCCTAGAAATATCCTTAGATGAAGGGTTATGAGAACTAATTCCAGGTGCAGGTAGTGTAAGATTAGGTGTGGAAGGAGTCGTTGGTTTTTGAACCTTCTTAGAAACTAAATTTTTAGGATCTGACAAAATAGGAACTTTCTGTTGCGATTTATCTAACCTCGTATGATGTAACACCCCCAATTCATGTGTTTGAATTTCAAAGCTAGACATTTGAACTTTAATCCTAAGGGGAGTGGACCCCAAAGGATAAATATTTTGTGAATGTAATTAAATATTTAATTGAGGAAATGAATAAAATGATGTGGTGCAGATTGACCAAAATGAGATTTATGAGATCACTTGTTAAATCCATGAGGATGGATGAGGCAAATATTTCCCCACAATCTTTCAAAAATCCTTGAAAGAAATTATTTTAAATTTAGAGTTTTGAGGAAAAATCTGAATTTCCCAAATGCTGAGGAAAGTAGCTGGGAAGAGGTAAAAAGCTGGAAAAGCTGAGGAAAATCATAAAATAGATTTAAAGAATCCCTAAAATGGGAAGCCTAGGCAAACAGGAAGAAAAGCATCCTGAGATTCTAGATGCGGAATTAGAAACATGCTTTGGGGAACAATAGCTTAAATAAGTTGCTCTTGTACAGATTAGGGGTTGATCTATTTCAAGCAGATAATCTCAGCTCGGGGGTGAGTTCTGGGAGACAAAAGGACTCTAAGGTTGGGAGGTTGGTCAATTGCATGAGTGGTATGTCTCTAAATTTATCGATGTGTTTACTTCATATAGTATGAATTGGCTACACATAAAATTTGACTGTATATTAGAATATAAATTCTACATTTAACAGAATTAATCATAAAGAATTTACCTTTGAAACTTTGTATAGTTTTAGAATTTAAATCTGTGAAGTAGAATCCAAAAGAGTCTCTAAACCAGTGTTGGTTTAAATCTGAGGATACTTATCTCTTCACAGGAAAAATTTGTGAATTAGTTTTAATATGCTTCTGTTTCCTAGAATGATTCTAATATATACATACATAAGAGAGAGAAATCTGAGTTTCCTGTACTATATTGGAAAATAGTAGGAGATGAATTGTAATTTACACTATGCATGAAAGAATGGAAGGAGATATTGTATAAACTGATCTCAGGGTCAGCACACCATTCATAGGTAACCAGAAATTCAATGGTCAAGGAAGTTGCATGTAAGCAAAAAATACTATAGCAGAAGGAAGCAACTAATAATTTGCAAAAGACTGATCATAGACAGTTATATTATGGAACCATTCTAATATTAGAGATTAGAATTAAAATACAAAAGAAAGTTAAGTAAATATCCAACACGCATATTCACCACAACCTGGCATATTGAAATATATGTATCCTAGTTTATCATGAGAACCCAAGTCAAGGGGGTAAAATAGTAGATTATAAATACAAATGTCTTCTAAACATAAAAATAGAAATACAGATGCATTCATCCCTGTAGATATTTTGGATAAATATTCTGTGAAAATTCATAACAAATTAATTCCTCAATTACCTGCATAGAACTACTATACCATTCTGTTATAGATAATTATATCACTCTAGTTATTTAAATTACCCAGAAAAAGGAAACTGTGAACTTGGACTTTAGGGTCAGCTTAATAAACTAGTGAAAGAAATTGATAATATTATGCCAGAAGAATAAAACCATAGAATACATTCAGATATCTAAAATTTACTACCACAGAAGCTATGTTCTCGTGGAATAGGAAACTCTATATGACAGTATATTATTCATTCGAATATCACCACATTTATGAATATAGTTTAACAATTGTATAGCCTGAGAGCTTGAAGGAAATAAACTACACAGAATGTTGGATATGTGTATATAGATATATATAAAATTTAAAATGCCATCAGTTAAGTATTAAGTTACAGCCAAGTCAAAATGAGCAAGGAGAGAGTACTGCTGGAACATAATAATAATAATAATAACCAGAATCAAAATGGGTATTATGAAAACCCAGTAATGACAGAGGTATATATATATATATATATATATATATATACAAAATCCGAGAATAGCCTTATAATGTTCCATGAATAGAGATAAATGAATATTCAGGGTTGGGATTTAACAATTATAGTTGTCAAAATAATTACAACTGTATCAATACAATTTTTAACTGTCGAAAGATAAATTATATAACCAGGAGAGAAGAACAGATTTCTTCTGACAGAGTTCGGTGAATACCGACCTGCAAGTAGCACGAGAAAACAAATGTTAATGTCTAAGGGAGTCACGTCTCTCAGCAGTTTGAGAAGGAGAACACGACGCAAGTCGAAATTACCTGCGAGAGATAAAACCCCAATATAAATATGACGTCGAACATGGAGAGTAAGAATAACATGAACCAAGTAAAAATAATGATTGAGAAGGGAATAGTACCTGGTAAGGGAGAAACCCCTATTCCATCCTTAACCTGCTACATATAAATATGGAATTTTGTTAAATAGAGGTTAGCGGGTTAAAAGTTCATCATAAAAGATAACCCTCGGAAGAGTAATTAATAACCAATCGTCCTACGCTTGATAGAAAAATTTTTTTCTTCTTGGTCTTTGAGAAGTAATAAGTCCTTATAAGCAACGAAAATTAGTACCTCATAACCACCTTCGGTTGAAGTAAAGTGGAGGGTAGATCTCTAATAACAATGCTTATACACGAGCAAAATTACGAAATACGCCTGAGGAAGCGCGAGCTGAGAAAGAAAACCAAGCCAATCGAATCCCTAGAGTGAAGAAAAAAAATTCTCTGCAAAAATAATATAGCAACTCGTTATACATATCACAATCTAGACCAGACGACAATAAACAATGATCCGAAATCTTAACATCGGCACGAAGCAATGAGCGAAATTCCAAACCAGAGATGGGAAGCCTGTGAAATGGTAATAATAGAGCGAAATTTTACAAAACTCTAAAATGATCTTACCGAAAGAGAAAATTAAAGCACAGGGATAAGCTGAAGACTAAAACGAATCATGCACAGCGTCCATGGTGTTGAAACTCACTGTCAAGAGATAAACCAAACAAATAGGGAGGTAAAAGAACCGCCGAGCAAATAACATGCTTGATTTATATCAATGTTTGATGAAACAAACAATGAAACCCTAATGGCCAGATACATTCGAGTTGTCCACCTGGCGAGATCCTAAGGGTGAAGCCACGGATTGAGGAGTTAATAGGTCATGTACACCATCCGTTCAATATTAAATATGACAAGCAGTGAAATAAATTTTATATCAATCTAGCCACGCCGTGGAAATTTCTTTGAGAATGAAGTAAGCTGGTGGAATGAATCCAGTATTACGTGGAACAAAAACACATGATCACAAATGGAACGAGACCAATTATAACCTTTACGACGAGATTAAAGATTTTATGAAAGCTTTCGTGGAAGATAGATTGACGTCGCCATTCCCAATTTCATTGAACAGATTTATAAATTTGTAATTACGTGGAGGTCAATTTAAACAAACCCAAATTCATATAAATGTTGACAAGACGGAAATGAAAAGGAAGGACCAAATGCCAGACTCGCATAATTATCGACGGGGTAAATCAAATCCCACTAAGGTTATATGTTCTCAACAAAGGGTAAACGTGAATGACCGAATGGATTCCCACAGGTCCATAGAAATATAATAATATGGTACTCATGTAGAACCAAATCCACCCCATCGATATGAATCTATTGAAGGTTCAAAGGTTGATGATATACAACGAAGATGGAATATGGAAGTGGCGGGTGATAAAATAAAAACATTAGGTTATGTCTAATTTAATTATAATTATTACAAATCAAGTAAATTGTAATGTGGTGAGATAGAGTTGATATATGAATAGTAATTGAAAATAAAAGTTGTTTAAACCTACAACGTAATAACAGAGTACCTTATTAGCATTAAACTTGAAAAGATACCAAAAAAAAAAAATTGTAGAAGGAAAATGGGAGGTGTGACAAATGGTATTAGAGAAAAAGTTATAAAACTGGGCTGGTGACATTGTGCTCACTGTTGCTGTGTGTTCACTGTATAAATGTATTTCTATAGAAAAAAAAAAATTAAATTTTATTTTCACTGATCTGTGTTGTGTAGTGTACAGTGGTGCTGAAATGGTAGAAAGTGATGAAATCTATGTTGATCTGCATGATGAGGATAATGCACTAGATCCAAATGCGCCCATGATGGCTATGTTGCAGGAATTGCAACAAGAGTTGGCTGAGATAAAAAGCCAGAATGACAGATTGTCATTAGCCAGTGAGGAGATGGAAAAGCTCATCAAAGAATTAACTTCTCGGAACAGCCAAGAAGGTGAAGGTTCCGGAAAGAGGAAAACTGATGAGTCTGATGAGGAAGATGCTGTTAGGCATCAGAATAAACAGAAAAAGGAATTACAGGGGGAATTCCGAAAGATTAAACCTCCCTCCTATGATGGGGAGAAGGAGGAAGATGCTGAAGCCTAGTTGCTGAATATGATTAAGTATTTCCAGGTCTATGAATATGAAAGCAATCTAAAGGCAACATTAGCTTTGTACCAGCTACAAGGTAAGGCTACCTTGTGGTGGGAGGAGACAAAAATGGTGCATGCCATTGATGAAAAGACAGTCACCTGGGAAGATTTCCAGGTTAAGTTCAAGAACCACTACCTAAATGAACGTTAATATGATGATAAAGCCAAAGAATTTCATGAACTTAGACTGGGACAGCTCACTATTGATGAGTTTGTTACTAAGTTTACAAATCTATTGAGATATGTACCCTACATAAGGGAAGAAAAGGAAAAAGTTCAAAGATTTCTGAATTGTTCGCCTGCTGTATAAAAAGAGAAAATCAAGTTTGAAAACCCAAAAAAAATGGATGAAGCTGTTAGAAAAGCCAGATTATGTTACCAACAGTTCAAAGGAAAAAATGAACAAGGGAAAAGCTGGGTAAATAAGAATGAGTTCAAAGGGAGGAAACAGAAACTAGCCTATTTGAAAAATTTTGGTAGAGATCATCAGCGGAAAAATTTTAATAAACCCAAAGAAATTAAAATTGCTCAGTCCCAAGTGGCTTCCAAACAAATAGATGGAGACAGTAAAAAGGAAGGGATAGTCAAAATGAGAGAACCCCTGAAATGTTGGGGCTGTGGAGAACCCCATCTTTTGAGGGACTGTCTTCATCGAAACATTTAGATGATCATGAGAGATCGAGAAGCGACAACAGTAAATGATATAGCCAGAAATATACCAACTATCAGTGCAGCCTTGGAAAATCGGCAAGCACAACATCAAGCAACCATGGTGGAAATGGAGGGTAAGATTTCTGACCTATCTGTTACTGTTCTGATTGATCCGAGTGCTTCTTTGAGTTACATTAGTCCAAAGATTGTAGAAAAATGTAACTTAAAAATTGAAAAATTTCAACAGTCATGGTTGGTACAGCTGGCCACTGGAACTAAGAGAAAGGTAACACATAAACTGCCTCGAAAAGAAATGAAATTAAATTATTTTCAAACAGAGGTAAATTTGAACATTCTACCCTTAGGTTCATATGATCTACTGATAGGAATGGACTGGCTGGAAAAGAAGAAAGCCTTGATGAACTGTTGGGATAAGACTTTTCATTGTGTAGATGAGGAAGGGAAACCTTTTATTCTCAAAGGGAAACAAAAACCTATTTCTGTAAGACAAATTTCAGCATTGCAATTAAAAATAACAGCTAGAAAAGGATACCAATTTTATGCAGTGCATGTGGAAGAAACATAACAGAAAACTGAGGAGGAATTACTGGATGTTGTACCAGTAATAAGATAATTTGAGGAAGTCTTTCCAAAGGAAATCCCTCATATTCCCCCCAAAAGAGAGATTGATTTCTCAATCAATCTGGTGTCGGGAGCAACACCTGTCTCCCGAGCGCCTTATCGAATGAGTCCTCCTGAATTGATGGAACTGAAAATGCAATTGAAAGAACTATTAGATAAAGGGTATATTAGACCGAGTGTATCTCCTTGGGGAGCACCAGTGCTATTCGTGAAAAAGAAAGATGGAACTTTTAGGATGTGCATTGATTATCGTCAACTGAATAAGTTGACCATTAAAAATAGATACCCTTTGCCTAGAATTGATGACCTTTTTGATCAAGTGAGAAGAGATTTAGTATTTTCAAAAATTGATTTAAGGACTGGTTATCACCAGCCTAGAATTAAGGAAGAAGACATTAGCAAAACAACCTTTCGAACCAGCTAAGGTCACTACGAATTTGTAGTCCTACCTTTTGGTTTGACAAATGCCCCTGCCACATTTATGTGCCTAATGAACAGTGTGTTAAACAAATACTTGGATAAATTTGTCCTTGTGTTCATAGATGATATCTTAGTTTATTCAAAAAGTGAGGAGGAACATAAAGAACACTTGAGGATAGTATTGCAAACTCTAAAGGAAAATCAACTATATGCCAAGTTTAGCAAATGTGAGTTTTATAAAGTTAAGATCCAATATTTGGGTCATATTATTTATGAACAAGGCCTTGTTGTTGACCCTAAAAAGATAACGGGTATAAAAGAATGGCCTGTACCAACTGATGTTTCAGCAGTGAGATCATTCATGGGGATTGCAGGCTATTATCGCAGATTTGTAGAGAGGTTTTCTGCCATAGCACATCCCATCATGTCATTACAAAGGAAAGGTGTCAAATTTTAGTGGACTGAAAAATGCCAAAACAGTTTTGACCAATTAAAACTGAAACTTACTACAACCCCTATACTAAAGATTGCAGATCCTGACAAAGAATTTGTGGTATGTACGGATGCCTGTAGAGAGGGATTGGGAGGAGTTCTTTTGCAGGAAAATGCAGTTATTGCCTATGAATCTAGGAAACTGAAGATACATGAACAGAATTATAGTGCCTATGATTTAGAATTAGCAGTTGTTATCCATGGTTTGAAAATGTGGCGACACTATCTTCTTGGAAAAAAATTTACATTGATGACTGATCATATTAGTCTCAAATATTTCTTTTCCCAAACTGATTTGAACGTTAGAAAAGCTAGATGGCTGTCTTTTCTAAGTGAATTTGATATGGATATAAAACATATTATAGGGAAAGAAAATAAAATTGCTGATGCATTGAGCAGAAATGCTTGTCAGAATATCAATAGCATTGGAAGTAGTGCTCAGATCGATGTAGAAGATTTGGTGAATAAGGCAGCAAACCAAGACCCAAATTATGAAAAACTTCTGGTGAAATTACAGAAAAAGGAGAAAACTGATCTCACTCAAAACCAAAAAGGGCTGATATGTTATAAAAAAAGATTATATATTCCCAATGTAGAGTCCTTAAAAAGGGAAATTTTGGATGAGTACCACAAACAACCATATGCAGGACATCCAGAATATCAGAAAATGTTAACAGCCCTGAAAAAGAAGTTGTTCTAGCCAGGAACGAAGAGAGATGTAGCAGAATATTTAAGTAGATGCAAGGAATGTCAACTAGTCAAAGTTGAACATCAGCATCCTGCTGGTCTTTTAAAACCTTTACCAATTGCAGAATGGAAATGGGACACAGTTTCCATGGATTTCATAACAGGATTACCCAAAACCAAACACCAACATGATTCAGTAATGGTAGTAGTAGACACTTTAACAAAAGCTGCACATTTTATACCAGTGAAATCTACCTTTGGGACAGCTCAAGTAGCGAATGTGTTCCTGAAGGAGGTAGTAAGGCTCCATGGGGTGCCAAAGGTGATTTTTTCTGACCGAGATGCTAAGTTTACAGCCGCCTTTTGGAAAGGGCTATTTGGAGGTATGGGCACCAAATTGAATTTTAGTACTGCTTACCACCCTCAGACAGATGGTAAAACAGAAAGAACTAATCAAATTTTGGAGGACATGCTGAGAATGTATGTGATGGATAGACCATCAAAGTGGGAAGATTACTTGCATATAGCTGAATTTGCCTATAATAACAGCTACCAATCCTCCATAAAAATGAGTCTGTTTGAGGCACTGTATGGAAGGAAGTGTCGTACTCCTTTGAGTTGGATTCAGCCAGAAGATAAACTAATGTTGGACCAGATGCTTTACAAGAGATGGAAAGAATTGTCAAACAAATACAAAGAAACATCATGACAGCACAAGATCGCCAGAAGAACTATGCTGATAAGAAAAGAGTGCACCGAGAATTTAAAGTGGGGGAGCATGTGTATTTGCGTATTAAACCCAAAAAGAGCACCCTTTATGCTGGAATTTGTGCAAAACTAGCTCCTAGATACTGTGGTCCTTTTGAAGTATTAGAAAGGATGGTACTAGTGGCATACAAGCTGGCCTTACCACCGCATGTCAGAGTTCATGATGTATTTCATGTTTCGTTATTAAAAATATATGTGCATGATGCTTCTCACATAGTTGATTGGAATGTTGTACAGGTGGAACCGGAAGGGGATTTTCTGCCAGAACCGCTTCAAATATTGGAGCGGGAAGAAATTGAATTGAGAAGCAGAACAGTAGCAAGAGTAAAGGTCCAGTGGAAGCACTTTACTGTTGAAGAAGCTACCTAGGAAAGAGAAGCTGAAATGATGGAAAAACATCCATTTTTATTTTCAAAATGAACTCTAGTAGTTGAATAACAACACCGAGGACGATGTTTATTTTCAGAGGGGGAATATGTAACACCCCCAATTCATGTGTTTGAATTTCAAAGCTAGACATTTGAACTTTAATCCTAAGGGGAGTGGATCCAAAAGGATAAATATTTTGTGAATGTAATTAAATATTTAATTGAGGAAATGGATAAAATGATGTGGTGCAGATTGACGAAAATGAGATTAATGAGATCACTTTCTAAATCCATGAGGATGGATGAGGCAAATATTTCCCTACAATCTTTCAAAAATCCTTGAAATAAATTATTTTAAATTTAGATTTTTGAGGAAAAATATGAATTTCCCCAATGCTGAGGAAAGTAGTTGCGAAGAGGTAAAAAGCTGGAAAAGCTGAGGAAAAGCATAAAACAGCTTCAAAGAATCCCTAAAATGGGAAGCCTAGGCAAACAGGAAGAAAATAATCCTGAGATTTTGGACGCAGAATTAGAAACATGCTTTGGGGAATAATAGCTTAAATAAGCTGCTCTTGTACAGATTAGGGGTTGATCTGTTTCAAGGAGATGATCTCAGCTCGGGGATGAGTTCTGGGAGACAAAAGGACTCTAAGGTTGGGAGGTTGGTCAATTGCATGAGTGGTATGTCTCTAAATTTATCGATGTGTTTACTTCATATAGTATGAATTGGATACATATAAAAGTTGACTATATATCAGAATATAAATTCTACATTTAACAGAATTGATCATAAGGAATTTACCTTTGAAACTCTGTATAGTTGTAGAATTTAAATCTGTGAAGTAGAATCCAACAGAGTCTCTAAACCAGTGTTGGTTTAAATTTGAGGATACTTATCTCTTCACAGGAAAAATTTGTGAATTAGTTTTAATCTGCTTCTGTTTCCTAGAATGATTCTAATATATACATACATAAGAGAGAGAAATCTGAGTTTCCTGTACTATATTGGAAAATAGTAGTTGTTGAATTGTAATTTACACTGTGCATGAAAGAATGGAAGGAGAGATTGTATAAACTGACCTTAGGGTTAGCACACCATTCATAGGTAACCAGAAATTCAATGGTCAAGGAAGTTGCATGTAAGCAACAAATACTATAGAAAAAGGAAGAAACTAATAATTTGCAAAAGACTGATCATAGACTGTTATCTTATGGAACCATTCTAATATTGGAGCATAGAATTAAAATACAAAGGAAAGTTAAGTAAATATCCAACACGCATATTCACCACAGCCTGGCATATTGAAATATATATATCCTAGTCTATCATGAGAATCCAAGTCAAGGGGGTAAAATAGTAGATTATAAATACAAATGTCTTATAAACATAAAGATAGAAATACAGATGCATTCATCCCTGTAGATATTTTGGATAAATATTCTGTGCAAATTCATAACAAATTAATTCCTCAATTACCTGCATAGAACTACTGTACCATTCTGTTACAGATAATTATATCACTCTGGTTATTTAAATTACCTAGAAAAAGGAAACCGTGAACTTGGACTTTAGGGTCAGCTTAATAAACTGGTGAAAGAAATTGAGAATATTATGCCAGAAGAATAAAACCATAGAATACATTCAGATATCTAAAATTTACTACCACAGAAGCTATGTTCTCCTGGAATAGGAAACTCTATATGACAGTATATTATTCATTCGAATATCACCACATTTATGAATATAGTTTAACAATTGTATGGCGTGAGAGCTTGAAGGCAATAAACTACACAGAATGTTGGATATATGTATATATATATATATATATAATTTAAAATGCCATCAGTTAAGTATTAAGTTACAGCCAAGTCAAAATGAGCAAGGAGAGAGTACTGCTGGAACATAATAATAATAATAATAACCGGAATCAAAATGGGTATTATGAAAATCCAGTAATGACAGAGGTATATATATATATATATATATATATATATATATATATAACCAATCCGAGAACAGCCTTATAATGTTCCATGAATATAGATAAATGAGTATTCAGGGTTGGGATTTAACAATTATTGTCAAAATAATTACAACTGTATCAATACAATTTTTAATTATCGAAAGATAAATTATATAACCAGGAGAGAAGAACGGATTTCTTCTGACAGAGTTTGGTGAATACCAACCTGCAAGTAGCACGAGGAAACAAATGTTAATGTCTAAGGGAGTCACGTCTCTCATTAGTTGGAGAAGGAGAACACGACGCAAGTCGAAATTACCTGCGAGAGATAAAACCCCAATATAAATATGACGCCGAACATGGAGAGTAAGAATAACATGAACCAAGTAAAAATAATGACTGAGAAGGGAATAGTACCTGGTAAGGGAGAAACCCCTATTCCATCCTTAACCTGCTACATATAAATATGGAATTTTCATAAATAGAGGTTGGCAGTTAAAAGTCGAATAACAAAGATAACCCTCCAGAGAATGAACAATAGAAATTGTGTCCTACGCTTGGTCGAAGAAAAAAAAATTTAACTAACAGTTGAGAGTAAAGTGGAGGGTAGGGCTACGAAGCCATGATAGCATACGTTCAGTCTCACTTCTGAGAATACGCACAAGGAAACGCAAAGGCTAGGAAAGATAACCAAGCCAATCGAATCCCTGGAGTGAAGAAAACACATTCTCTGCAAAAATAATATAGCAACTCGTTATACATATCACAATCTAGACCGGACGACAGTAAATGATGATCCAAAATATTAACACTGGCATGAAGCAATGAGAAAAATTCTAAACCAGAGATGGGAAGCCTGTGAAATGGTAATAATAGAGCGAAATTTTACAAAACTCTAAAATGATCTTACTGAAAGAGAAAATTAAAGCACAGGGATAAGGCGAAGACTGAAACGAATCATGCACAGCGTCCATGGCATTGAAACTCACTGTCAAGAGATAAACCAAACAAATAGGGAGGTAAAAGAACCGTCGAGCAAATAACATGCTCGATTTATATCAATGTTCCATGAATCAAACAATGAAACCCTAATGGCCAGATACATCCGAGTCGTCCACCTGGGGAGATCCTAAGGGTGAAGCCACGGATCGAGGAGTTAATAGGTCATGTACACCATCCGTTCAATATTAAATATGACAAGCAGTGAAATAAATGTTATATCGATCTGGCCACGCTGTGGAAATTGCTTTTTGAACGAAGTAAGCTGGTGGAATGAATCCAGTATTACGTGGAACAAAAACACGTGATCACAAATGGAACGAGACCAATTATAACCTTTACGACGAGATTAAAGATCTTATGAAAGCTCTCGTGGAAGACAGATTGACGTCGCCATTCCCAATTTCGTTGAATAGATTTATAATTTTGTAATTACGTGGAGGTCAATTTAAACAAACCCAAATTCATATAAATGTTGACAAGACGGAAATGAAAAGGAAGGACCGAATTCCAGACTCGCATAATTATCGACGGGGTAAATCAAATCCCACTAAGGTTATATTTTCTCAACGAAGGGTAAACGTGAATGACCGAATGGATTCCCACAGGTCCATAGAAATATAATAATATGGTACTCATGTAGAACCGAATCGACCCCATCGATATGAATCTATTGAAGATTCAAAGGTTGATGATATACTACGAAGATGGAATATGGAAGTGGCGGGTGATAAAATAAAAACATTAGGTTATGTCTAATGTAATTATAATTATTACAAATCAAATAAATTCTAATGTGGTGAAATAGAGTTGATATATGAATAGTAATTGAAAATAAAAGTTGTTTAAACCTACAACGTAATAACAAAGTACCTTATTAGCATTAAACTTGAAAAGATACAAAAAATTAAATAAAAAATTTGTAGAAGGAAAATGGGAGGTGTGACATATGAGGTATTTTATACATGATAATTATGGAATAAAAAAAAACTTGATATTTCCTCCTCTATGAACAGCTAGAGGAAATATAACAAAAACCTAGGGAATGAAATTCGCTTCTTCGTCCTTGGAAATGGAGCCAAAAAATGTTGTATATTAAGAAACAATCCCTTGGTTGTGTTAGGTAATCAGTGTGAAATACATACATATATATATATATACATATATATATATATATATATATATATATATATATATATATATATATATATATATATATATATGTCACAAAAATATTATATCAAATGGTATTTTCTTAATCACCTTCAGAAACTAATTATTAAAACCCTGAAGAATCAGACACAATAAATGCTTCACAATGCCATTATCTGTTGAAATTAATTAGAGTGATAAGAAGAACATGAAAGAAGGAAGCCCAAACAGATATGATGATAAAAAAAATATATCACTTTAAACTTCAGAATAATTTTATGAAAGTGGAATATTTAAAATGAAGGAGCGCCCATTAAGGATATTTAACTCTTAGTCACATATGTAAAAAGAGAGCTATAACTACATTAATTAATTTTATTCATAGAAGGGAAAATACAGAATGGAAACTGGAACATATCAATAACAATGGATGCAAGAATATTGATCTTCATTCATTAATCATCAAAAAATTGAGTAAAAAAATTGTAGTGGTCCAAAGGTCCAAAACACAAAACCTTTTCCTTTCTTCTCTTTCTCTTTAAATACAGTGTAAAGAAGTTTGTAACTGCTGAAACTACTCCTAACTGCTCAAACTACTTGAAACTTCTTAGATTGCCTATTACATATATCCAAATTCCTTATTAAAATTGAACTCTCATAATAGAGATAAAATAAAACTTAAACCCTAATCTATTTGCTAAATATGAATTGGTCTTGTTGCTGCTACATTCTACTGATTGGCTGACTTGTCTTTATTTGAAGTTGACGAATCATTAGGTAAAACAATCATCCAAGCTATGAATTTGACTTAGGAGAGTTAATCAGCTTTTGGTACTCCAACCTAAAGGCAGTGATCCTGTTGAATGTTGGTCACTCTGTAAAAAAGGTTTTCACAAACCATAATAGCTAAAAATGTCTCTGAAGAAAGTTAATAACTATTGCTCCTTTCAGGATCTGAGTCTTCTTATGAGTGTTATCCACCTTTATTTTTTCCAATACCAATAGTGGTTCATAAGAATCCCATTATAAAAGAATACCTTTAAGTTCCCAGCATGATGGCAATCCTTCCCTAGCTCTTTTGTCATACAGATTGTCAAACTTGTTCACTACTTGCTTAATCTCTGTCAACTTCTTCTTGATGGTCTTCCTACAAGTATTTTTAACAATCAATTTGTTAATCTCCGCAGCATATAGGATCCTATCTTTAATATCATTTTCCTCTAACTCTTGATCCGTCATAGAATCAATGAAATCAATAAATTTATTTGCCCATATGGCTGTGCTAATATTCTTCTGCTTGTCTACCATAAAGTGCTCTTCAAAATCTCTGACACTGCTTTTCTCTTCTAATACAATAGTAAGAGATCCCCAAGTTGCTTTCATCTCTGCAATGATTGCATTCCAAATAATTTCCTTAGCCTGTATTAAAGTCATATTTCACTTCAATTTCTCCTTTAAGCTCTTGATATCAGCATCATCTATTTAGCAATCTGTCTTGTATTTATTAATTTCCCCATCCTTGGCTTGCATTATTTTTGTTATTGTCTCCATATCACTTTGTGCCTTTCTGAGATCTTTCTCTACCATTTTCAGTTCAGTGTTCAATTGAGATATTTGTGTCGCTAGATCATCACTACCAAATGGAAAAATGATAGTGTAGGAATGAGAATCAATATGATTTTGTAATGTCAACACAATTTCCTTCAACTTAGCAATCTCTTCTTCTTTCTACAAGAGCTACTAAGAAGGCTTTCTTTTTCACTTTCCACTTCTGCCACCTCTGCTATCATAGAATGCTCCCCTATAGGTAACTTCAACTTTTTCTTCAACACATAAATCTATGATTCAGCACTTTGTAGCAATTTATACACAACAGACCTATCATTTGGATCTACTCCAATCTTTACAATTATCTTCTTAAGTTCTTCATTTTGTGTTGTTAAAGTCCTGGATTTCGTTTTCTCCAATTTTAGTTTCTTGATCACCTTCCCTAGCATGTTATCAGCCTTAAGAGCCATTGATTAGATTTTTTCAAATCATTCACTATGAGTTGACTTGTTTGCATATGGAAATTTACTTTATCAAGAAAAGGAATCTTTCTCACATCAACAGTTAAATTTATAGTATTCAAATTATTTTATGACCCTATAGTGATATGAGAGGGGTGAGAAAGAGAAATATTAAACTGATATTTTTCAATATCCATGGTATTCAGCAATCTTGTTTGGTCTGTAGTTATTTGATACTCATCCTGTGCCTCCATGCTAGCCTTCATCCTTTGATTTCTTTCAAAAATATGAGAAAATACATGTTTAATTAAAGGTACTTTATCTTGAGCATCTCCATGTCTTCTTGGTGATGGTGGAACATTTTTCTCATGACCTAGTTAAAGTGAGAAATGAGGTTGAGCACCTGTTATGTCTTCATTGAATTTCGTTCTCTTTTCGGCTCTCTTTTCTTCACCTTCTGAATCAACAACTGCCTCTTTACTCCTCTTGCTTTATTTTCCATATATAATAGGATTTTGTATATTAGAGCCAACATAACCTGCAAAACCCTTATTTATAGCTTCTCTATGTCAGGTATGCTTTCATGAAAAAATGCTGAGTAACCATTTTCAATTCTCCTATTTGAAATTACTTTATTGGGGTCATAAGCCAACTTATCTCCTAACTGTAAGTGAATTCCATCCAACATCATATTAACGTCATCATATGCTTCTCTCATGTTTACTATAAACAAACCCACAAACATAGGTAATTTGAACATATGCCCCTTTTTCATAGGTACAAAACGTATTTGGTCAACATTAGAAACTCTTCCTAATGAATTCTAAGGAAAATAATCTCATAGGCACAAATTTAGGAATCCTATATGGTTCCACCCCATGCCCATATAGTCTAATCTATGAGTATTCTTCACAAACACATCAATCTCCAAATTTACAATTTTTCCCCAACTGCAGAAATTCTTTAGCCTTTGGCAAGAAAAATGGGGGAGAAACCCCACTCATAATATTATATGTAGTATACCCAAAAAATTATCAAATAGACCCTCCTCATTTTTTACCTCTCTTACCACGCCAGTCCAAAACACTACTTATTGCCTCTTTTTATTTACATCCATGATGTTTAACCCCAACTGCAAGAATTCTTCCACATTTTGATATAAAAAGAGGTAAATTATAAAATAATGGAACCTGAATGACACAATGAGTGATAAACTCATGAGTTGAGTATTGACAACTTCTTTCGAATATGAAGGAATATCCAACACTACTCCTAGCTTCATCATCAATGAAAACAGTCCCATAACTGATTTGTCAACTATGTTGTGATCCTCGTTTCCCAATATATTTAGAATACACCTCAACACCAGCCTAACTGCTGCATCAAAAAAATCTATGGAGATTTCTTTACTGTCAGGTGCAAACCGCTTCATATATGGCCTCAGGAAGAAGCAAAACTGGGTGAATTCTTGACCTGCAAGACTATAATAATGCACTGCCAATGATTCATTAGTGAATTGAACATAATATTTTGACTCTAGATAACATAAATATTGAAAAACTAACTAGGTTTATATGTGCAAAAAATTCTCTCCTACACAATTCATTACAAAAGACTTGCCAGGATACACAACAGACACCAGCCAGTGCACAAACTCAGCAAAAAATATGTATTCTAGGGATACATGCAGACAATACACCTGATTTGGCCATGGCAGAGAAAATTGGACATGCTTTGTCATTCAGACAGACCTGTTGATAAAATTGGAGGTGTTCTAAAGAGAAAAAAATGTCTCGGATATCCCTCTCAATGTCCATGAGTGGAATATAGTTGGATGAACCTGAAAGGGATGAAATTTTAGCCATGATATTTCTGAGTGTGGAGAAAAATGATAGGGTGGATAAAAACAATGGAAGACACCAGTGTAATCAGGTTGACAAGAAAAGAGGAATAAAATTACCCTTACAGAAAGAAAAACCGGTTTAAATAGGTGGCACAAGTTTATAAATTAAATGCTGAGTAGACGCACTAAATACCATTAAACAATACCGTTACGTGGCTGAAACATATCAACAACCAATAGCTTAGGTCACTGTGGGGGGCCTATGGGTTATAGAGTACTCATTGGGGCTCTGCACCCATAGTGAATCCTGAACGTAGATCTTGATCAGCCCATCAGTCAACTAGGTCAACTGCGGAGGCACCCTCCTTGTTAACCCATATGTCGAATGTGCCTGTGGATTCCTGACTTTCTCTTCTAACATGAATATCTTCGGATCCCACTCGCATACTTGCTTGATCATTATCTAAGGCATTAGGACCCACCTTCTTGAACCATTTCAAATATTGAACTTCAAATTTATACAAAACATTACAAATTTTAGTTAATGTATGAGAAAATCTACTTTAACATATATTTTTTATGTTTTTCCATTTTTTTTTATTTTTGAAAAATTAAGATAAAGGATATTGCAAATGAGCCACAACACAATTCGTAGCTAATTCTTCATAACTTCGAGATAGAGGTATATGGAAAATTGAGGAGTACCATTTATGCACACTTGCAAAGCAATTATTAACCAATTACATAATTATAATTTCCAATAGAAATTGATAAAAAAACGAAAGTGAAAAAATGATAATTCTTTGAGTCAGGATTAGAATCTGTGTGGAAGATTATCCAATTTTAGAGAAATCATAATACAGTGGGGTAATATGAACTTAAATTGACCTGAGAAATGATTATCATAACAATGATATAAATTTCACAATAAACTTATACTCAAACCCTCAAAATCCAAACAAGAAGTTCTATAACATCTCCGCTCAAATAAGATGAGAAATTTTAATACCTAAATCCAAATAACCGAAGACAGGAACCGAAGTAGAAATTAGAAAACAATAGAATTACAACTACGGTAATTTCTTGTCTTCTAAAATGACAAAATAAGGTTAAAATGTATGAAAACATAGAGAATTTTAAATAAATACGTCGAGAATTATTGTATAATCATGATTTTATCAACAAACAAGAAAATGTGAAGAAAAATGAAAAGAGAAGAAGCTGCCAGAATGTACATGGGACTCAAGGAGAAAATTTAGTAAACCTCACCCAGCACCATACCTCAAAAAATTTTGATACAGAGGTAAACAATGGCACGATGAGTAATACGTAAGCTTAACTAGATACAAGAAGGGGGTTTAACAAAAAAAGATTTGGGATTCATAAGTTATCTGACGTGGGGAGCAGGGTCAGTAAATGGTGGAAGAACCCACTTCAACATTCATTCACCTTCAACAAAATTGCAAATTCATTAACATTGTAAGAGTGAGAATATGAGAAACCAAACTTGCAAATTAGATTGGGGTTTTAGAGTTTCAATAAATCTAATCCCTTACCTGTAGAATGTGGGAAATTTATGGACAAAAATCCATATAGACTTAAATTAAAATTGCGGGAAATAATAAAAATAATAGCATTAGTATCCGATCAAGGTTAAATGGAAATAAAATCGAAAAACATAAAGATTTACAGTCAAAATCAATTTCGAAAGGGTGTTGGAAACATAAATGATAGATAGATACATTAATGTATCTACCCTTATATTATTAATGTATGATAGATACATTATGAAATGGCGAAGTGAGATGTGATGAACCCTCAAATTAAAACATAATAATATTATATAAATTGAGTCTGACCAAATTAATACAAGGTTAATAGCATTAAAGTGGCATGATGATATTCGGATGAAATACTTAAACCTTATTAGAACATGCGTAAACAAAGAGTTGACATTCAATTCATTATATGAGATACAAAGCACAAGTAAGGGATTGATATAGTATATGGTTATATGGCAATGTAGCAGTCTAATATTGAATGGTAAGTTCAAACAAAAAGGGTAGAAATTTGAATGAATTATTATGAAGTGGTTTAATTATTTTACAAGTCCTAAATTTATAGACGTCTAGGGTGTATTCTATTACCATAAGGAAGGGAATTCCTTAGAGTAAATTAACAATAACTCTAGAAATTATGAAACCAAAGTATGTATAAATAAAAACATCAGGGTAGATAGCATGTGTTAGATAAATAGAACAAAGGTAATACAGGGATAGTTATATGACAACAGTTAGTCATAAATAAGGTCTTGAACATCAAAATGATAAAGTACCAAATGTATAACCAGATAAATATTCTAAGCACGATGAGAGTATCAAAAGAATTTTGTTGAAAAGTGTTGAAATATTGATTAAGGAATAATAACAACATCTTTCAACTAATGATGAATATAGAAATTAGTATATATAATCATATGGTCATTATATAATTAGAAAAAAAAAAAAATTGTGGTAAGTGGAGTTGTTATAGGGGTTATTATATATAGGTTTGTGATAATTTGGATTTTGCAGAAATATTTGAAAACAGGGTAATGTACAATGATTTCTGCTCTCGGGGTTTCCTTTCCCCTTTAACTGACTGCTATTTCTCTTTACCAAATATAAAGTATTCAAGGATGACCTATTGTTTGTTCAAAACAATTTGGATTTTAGGTGCAGTATATGGTTTCGTCATATGGTATGCTTCAATTAATTCTAGGTATTGTTAATTTTATTGCAATACACTTAGGAATTCATCCAAGTATGTTCATTCATGGAAGGCTTTAGGGATTTTCTTACGCTGGAGATTCTTCCCATTATGATTAGGCAATGCTCTAAAAAATTTTGATATCAAATATCTAGTGCATCATTTCGGGCTTTCCAACCAACAATATTTTAAGAATTTTCAATTGAATGATGTTAGAGCTTCTGCATCTGTATTTTGTAGGGCATATGCTAGGGTTTCAAGATAAAGGCTACAACCATTAGCTATTTTCTTCAACAGATTTGCATAAGGACAAAGAACTTGGGAATAAAGGGAATATTAGACTTATTCCTTAATGTATTTTCATATTTATAATGCAAGGGCATCCTTAGCACCTAGGTTTTACTTCATTAATGGCATCCTTAACAAATAGGTTTTGAATGGCGTTCATGCATTACAGGAATATTTTCCATCTCCAGTAATTCCATATTGACATCAATGGAAACGTTGACCAATAGCCATAACCCTAGTCATCAATTTAGCTAACATATAGAAACGACGCGTCAACATATAACATAATCATCAACAACATATGACATGATCATCAAGTTTAACTAGCATAAAGCAACAACAAGTTACTGACATGCATGACTGTCTGACCACCATACATATGACCACATTGATTCAATTATATATATCATAAATGTAACCAAAATAACAATAGATTGACAAACATGTATATAAGTAACC
Organism: Pinus albicaulis; assembly: GCA_034641835.2. Taxonomy (NCBI): domain Eukaryota; kingdom Viridiplantae; phylum Streptophyta; class Pinopsida; order Pinales; family Pinaceae; genus Pinus; species Pinus albicaulis. The sequence goes on from CM076578.1 coordinate 1,812,738,055, forward strand.
ATAATTCTTATAACAAGCATTAACTACACACCTGCATGCCAAACATACAACATGGGTGGAGTTTTGCTCTTATCCTGACGTCAATGGATTGAACTTCACTTTAATAATCTACATCTCTTGTTCTATCTTATCTAACATATTATCATCGTATCCTATCAACAACATCATGATGACGTAAAATGCATACAATGACCTCATTGACGATAACATTAACCATGAAAATGCATCCATAACAACATATTGACACTTACATGCATTACAAATGCATATAAAATGGACATCCACTCATGTTGACCACATCCAATCGCCATCAAATTTCACATGGAGATACCATTTCAGCTATTACTAATTCTATACATATGTGATAAACACATATAACATAAGTATGAGGAGCACATATGCAATTGACATGAATATATGATCAACACACCACCCAATGAGAGTGAAACCATGCTCATATAGAACATGTAACATCCACCTCCCCTCACACCTACCTAATTAACAAGCCAATTGGATTAAAAAAGAGATTAGGGGTTTTTAAGAAAGACTAAACCTCCATAGTGACTTTAAGGAAGGGGAATCGAAGTGGAAAAACATAACACAAACCTATACCACATGCTAGAGGACACTCAAATTTTATCCCAGTTATCCACCTAACTTGTCCCTGGTCCCACTAAAATTTTATGAATAAAAACCCCAAGAATTTGCCACAAGTCTACATGAATGTGTCTAAGACACTTTGGAGGCATCCACAAGCCTGCATTCCTGTGTCTAGGGACTAAATTTCCTATACCTATGCGTGTGTCCACGGGATCTAAGGAACTTTCCAAGCCCATAATTCTAGCAAATTTCCAGAACTTGTTGTAAATTCTAGAATCCATTAAACACACGATGATACGACTAATAAACCAAAACTAACTCTAAGTTTAGGATTTTCAATCCCCATCTGAGACTGAAATTCTATCAAACATTGGGTGTGAATGAAATCTATAGGTGTAGAATATAAAACAGAGCATTAATTATTGAAACCACTTAAGAAAAAATTCAATAAGGATCACCAATCTCTTCCTTGAACAAATATGACTTCAATTAGGTATTTAATCCTTTATATTTACATTTACAAGTAAATACTTGGAATAACCATGACATAAACCACCCATTTAAACATGATTATAACCAACATAAAACCATGTAAATAAAAATGAGATAACAACCATTAAATCCGCACATTAATAAGTAAAAGATAACTAGAACTTAGCTTCCATTAAACATGCGCAATAACTAACCAGGTTCAGGACTTCCACGTACCACTTGACCACAAACATGTCTGAGCAAATGTCTCTTGATATAGACAACCTCGTGCCATATTCCAAGAATGAATGTTATATCTAATGGAAAAACCAATCCAAAATCAACCAAGGGAATCCAAAGGCTAAACTACACCCACCCCCACCATACAGTGATCTCACCAAAGCCGATGCCTTTATCACAACCGAATCGATCTTGGAACTATGTATTGAATCCATCACTATCCTTGAGGAGATTTCCATCTCCCTATCTCTCGATATTTACTGAAATCCAGTCACGGATCATTAGGCCCTAAACCGAGACACCACCCTAGGGATTTACCGTGTATCCCGCCAAAAACAGTCAAGTGATTCCTAGGCCTTTAGGAATTTTCCTTCAGACCACCTCCACCATAGATTTTGAAATTCATGTGGAAATTTCAAAGCTCAAAACCAAGATAAAAATTGCAACACACCATGGCATCCAGAAAAAGGAAATGCAAGTTTGAAAACCACTATGAAAACTCGGTAAAACCATGCCACCAATAGTAAGAGAACCAAATACCAACATGCATAATCTATGCATCTCCAAACATGCAATATGTTACATGCAAGTATTCCTACTAAAGCTACTAGATCAGGCTCTCTCTTGCTTGATCCTTGCCTTATTTTTCTTTCCTTGTCCTTCCTTCGCATGATTTCCTCTTTCTTGGCTCAATTTTGATTTTTGCCAAGAAAATTGTAAGTATCCAAGAGCATGTGAGACAGAAAGAATAATGAGAGAGCTCCAAAACTAATCTGATAAAAAAATTGAAACAACAAAATGTTGCCAAGTGATCCTTAGAATTTATTTTATCAACGAGGCCTCTAATTTCATCATTTTTCATTATTTTCTTTAATTTTCCTCCTCACATGCAACATGCGACCTTTAACCTCCCTTTTCTCCTAATTTCTTTTATTTTCATAAATAAAATTCCAAAATTGCCATTTTTCCTTTCCAAATCCTTTGCCCTTTTATTTTCCAATTTCATTAGACATAAGGAAATATCCAATTATTCCCACTAGAATATATTTTCCCAACATTAATATTGCAATAATTGTCACTTAACCATGGTCGTATTTTTTTTTTTCATTTATTAACCTTTCTTACATGAACTTTTAGCCTAGGTTTATTACAACACGCTAGTTAGACAACCTTCTTGAGTGAATTTGATTTTGATATTAAACATTTGAAATGAAAATAAAAGTGTGTACCAAATGAATTGAGTAGGAATTCACATTATTTAAGAGAAATATCATACATCCAAGTGAATTTTAATTTTTTAGAACAAATTAAAGAGGCTACAAATAAGGATCCCAAATATTTGTTTTTGTGGAAGAAAACCGAAGAGGAAAACATATCTTCAAAACATAGTGAATATGGCATAAATGAAGATAATATATTGAGTTTTAGGATAAGATTACATGTCCCAAATCCAATGGTTGTTAGACACTTAATTTTAGATGAATTTAATAAAAAGCCTTACGCAACTCACCCTAGATATGAAAATATATTTATTTTTGTTAAAAACATTTTTGTTGGCCTGCTATGAGAAAATACATTATGGAATATTTTTCCACATGTATGGAATTCCAGTAGGTTAAAACATAACACTAGTAACCAGTTGGATTGCTTCACCCGTTCCCCATTCTAGAATGGAAATGGGAGGTGATTACTACAAATTTTATATTTGTCTTACATAAAACTAAGAATCAGAATTAATCCATCATGGTAGTGGTGGATAATTTTATTAAAGTGGCCTATTTCATTCATGTTGAATCAACGTACAAAACCGTGAAAATTGTGGATACATTTATGAAGGTAATTTTTAAGTTACATGGATTCCCAAAGGTTATGATGTCTGAAAAAGATGTGAAATTCATGTCAACATTTTGAAAAACCATTTTTACTTTGTTAGGAACTCGAGTTCATTTTAGCATTGCATATCACGCAAAAAACTATAGGTAGAGAGAAAGACTAAATCAAGTGTTTGAAGATATGTTAAGAATTATTGTCGTGCAACATCAAAGTAAATGGGAAGAGTATCTTCACTTGGTGGAATTCACATCAAATAAAAATTCTCATGAGTCATTAAAAATGAGCCCCTTTGAATTCTTGTATGGAATAAGGTGTAAAATTCCCATTAATTGGAATATTCTTGAGGAGAAACTAATGTTGGGACCTGATGTGTTGGCAGATATAGAGACAACTGTGAAAAAGGTTTGACAAAGCCCAAAAGATTCCCAAGATAGGAAAAAAACTTATGCTAAGAAAAAGAGAAGTTAATGGAATTTTAGGTGGGATTTTATGTTTATGTTAGATAAAAACCAAATAAAATCGCCCTATAATGGAAATGATGTGCAAAACTCATTCCTCGGTATTATGGACCCTTCCAAATTCTAGAAATAATTGGCCAAGTTGCTTATATTCTTGCTTTACCTAGTTATATAAAAATACATAATGTGTTTCATGTCTCCTTACTAAAGAAATAAATGTGTGACTCTAAAAGAATTATTAATTGGAAGGAGATACATGTAAAAGAGTGGTAAATATGTTTTTTTTCTTCATACAATTATTTGCTAGCTCATGATGAACTAATCAAATATGTATGAGAAGAATTCCTGGCAGAGCCTCTTCTTATTCTCGATCAGATAGAAACAATACCATGGTAGAATTGGATGAAGAATTCATGGTAGAGCCTCTTCTTATTCTCGATCAGATAGAAACAATACTACGGAAGCGAACCATCACTCATGTTAAAGTGAAATGGAAATACTTTACCCAACGTAGTTAATTTGGGAGGATGATAATTCAATGCTGGCCGGTTCTAAATATAGGAATAAACATCAAGGATGGTGTTTTGTTTAATAATGATTATTTACTTGATTTATTATAGAAAAAAATTGATCATTTACTGTATGTTTGTAAATTAATCTCACAAACTAAGTGTATTATTTTATTTTCATCTCCTTTTATTGAGTGTTGTTAAAGGGAAGTTACTTAGTCAGAGATATGATGGGAAAGGACTTTAAAAAATATAAAAATATAAAAATAAGAATATTTCAAAACCCATGTAGTTAGACAATTAACTCTGTCCTAGAGGGATTAAAATAAAATCTCTAAGAATTATGAAACATAAGGAGTATGCTAGAGAGAATAAGGAAAGAAAGTGTGTGACAAGTCATTGTTCAAATTACAATAGTACTGTTAAGGAAGTCTTCTTGAGTTGGTTGCATCCAGTGGAAGCTTCCTATGAAATTCTCAACTTGATTTAAGGTCCTGAGATTAAAAAATGATTGAGGTCTTGAGATTACAAAAGGATTCAGGTTTAAATATCTTTGAAGCTAAAGAGGCTTGGGGAAGGGATCTCGAGGTAATCCCGAAACTTTGTAGTTGGGAAAAAGTGAAAAGTCTTATGGTTGGGTGGAACAAAAAAGTCCTATCATGGACCTAGTCTTTGAAAAGTACCTGATCATATAAGTATTTATTTGTTATTTGTTATGCGTTATTATAAATTAATTTTTTACGGTTTTGTGTAAGGATTTGGGTGCTATCTTATTAGTTCTTTGTTAAATTATCTATGAATAATATGTTACTTTCTGAAATAAGAAATTTTTTTATGTAAGGATTTGGGTGCTATCTTATTGGTTCTTTGTTAGATAACGATTTGTTAATTTATGAAATAAGTAATACCGATATATTCATCCAATTTTGGTTAAACTGTGAACATAGCAATAAAAATATTGTTTACAAAAATGAATTTTATTAATGTTAAACTCATTTACTCAAGGAAATTAAAATCAGAAGTTGCTTGTCGTAAATGCTAGAAAAAATCTAGGCAATAGACTGTGAAGGATACTGTATCCAGAACTACACCAATCTTTGGTTGTGGCAAAGAATTGTAACTAAACAAAAATGTAATATTAGTTAACCATGAAGCAACATGATGGAAGGACATGTGATTGAGTCTATAAGGGTTAGTTTCATGGGCTTCGAGAGAAACATTCTTTTACAGGCGATTTGATGAAAAGGACGAGAGAGAAATATTCCCTTATAGAATATTTTATGAATAGGACCACACACACAGACTCAACATCACTATAGCCAACCTAGATCCATCTTAACTCCAGATCTATCAAGCTGTGAGAGGTATCAAAGCGCCTAGAGGGATGAAATCTCTAGGGGTGGAAACCTATTTTTTTAGTGCAAAACTTAATGGAGATCCTCGAAATCACTTTGTTTCAAAGACAAACAACATTTCAGGCAAGGAAAAAATTAAACCATTCAAATTTGGTGGTAAGAGTGATTCATTACACATGATCAAATCCATGGAGTAGAAGTAAATGAAAAGGTAAAAAAAAAAAGTGGTACAAAAAAAAATGCAGGGAAATCAAAACTAAAAATCTATAGCAGTTTCTATTGTGAAATCCTTTCACACAAATATTATTACTCGACATAGCTCACACATATTAAACATTACGTTTACATTTACATTTTCATATTTCTGTGTATACCTCTTTTATATTTATTTATTTACCATACCTATTTTATATTAGCCCATGGTATTTGGCATACTGTATTTGGACCATAATATTTAGCCCATGGTATTAATAATAATTTGTTCCATGGTATTTGGCCCATAGGCTTCACCTAAATAGAACCTCATTTTTTAGTTTTCTACATATAAAAAGGTTTATGGAGTAAATATAAAAAGATGTTTTATTTATTTACCATATCTCTCATCTATTTATATTTATATTTATTTACCACGTCATAGAAATTCTTACTCACAATTACAATTAGACACTTTAAATGTGTTAAATTTATATATTTAGGGAAAGAAGTGATTTTTCATTATGTCAAAAATTATGTTAATTAGACTAAATTTTAAATAATAATGTTAAACATTACTTTTACATTTACATTTACACATAGAGTAAATATAAAAAGAGGTCTTATTTAATTACCATATCTCTACTCTATTTATATTTTTATTTATTTACCATATCTCTAGAGCAAGTATATAAAGAAGTTTTATTTTGTATCTACCATACTTCTCGTTTATTTATATTTATATTTATTTACCATACAATTTTTTTGAGTGTTCATAAATATACTCTAGCATTTCAAATGTTTACATACATGACATTTGTTACCTTAAATTTCTCACATTACATCTACACCTGCCAAATGTTTACGTTACATTTCTCACATTACATTTACACATGTACTCTATACTAAGCTGTAGAGAGTCTCTATAGACAACAAACTTTAAAAAAATCATTGAAATCACTAATTACCACCATAGCTTAACTTGTCATATTTTATTTATCCTATACAAAAATAAATAAAACAATAATTTTCCAAAAAAACTTCAATATTGTAATTCTAAGCATGCATTACAAAAACAATAATTTTCCAAAAAGAAAACTTCAATATTGTAATCAGAAGCATGCATCAAATAACATTCCAGAAGCAGCCAAAGTCTGAGAGTTGGGCAATTAAAGATAACAATACGATTTATAGAAGTGATAAATGTAATTGAAAATCCAACAATCAATAACACATGCAATGCATCGTAAATAAATAGACTTTAAACTAGAAAACCCTTTGAAGAAGAACACGATAACATTCTTTACGACAAAATCCAGGAGAATATTCGATGAATTTCTCATATATTGAAATACATATATAGTTGAATCATAACCCTGGAACATCACCAATTAATCCAACAATAAAATCATCGTCATCGTTGCGAAGAAAACCAAAAGCATGAACCATAGGGTTTCAACGTTCAAAGTAGAGATTCGTTAATACAAATGTCGTGTAACCCTGTTCGAAATAACCACAACCCAAAGACCGCCAAAGTACAATAAGCCTTTTAATGTATAAGAAAATTAGCCTGCACGGGTAAGAACCTGCATTTCATTAAAAGCCATTCATTTTACAAATTGAATCCGCTAACCTGGTCAAACAGGGGTCGGAACCAGTCAGTAAATAGACTGGTGAGTCATTGAAACCCTTTCATATACCAATTAACAAAACCGATTGGAAAAGATAACCGGTGACACACGGCATTAAGCAGCATAGTTAAGGAAAGAAGAGATACCAAAAATAAAACCCACCTGTATAATTAGGGAAACGACAACGCTGGAGAGTTGACACTGGAAGCTTCAACCAATGAACCAAATAAAAGAAGGTAGTCAACTCGGATGTAGAAGCACTGTATACCTGTAAAAACCAAGATTGTTTTTATGGCGCTCTGTGAAGGAAGAAGCCCTAGAATTATTTTAATTTCATTTCATTTAAATATGTGACCGTCACAAATTATATTTATTTCCAGCTTTATTACGAACCAGTAAAAGGACTCCAATGTAGGTCCTAGAATGAAGTGCAGCGTTTTCTAGAGACCCGGAAAGCCGCGGAAAGCGTCATAAAATGAACCTTGAAATAGAAACGTCTGAATTTTATTCAAATGTTGGTCGATTTTCTCTGGACTGGAAACAGCTTTCTAAAAGTAGTCGGCGAAAAATGAACGTTGAGATGAAACTGAAGATTTGTCTGGATTTTTCCTAGATGTGTGAAGGGCTAAAATGAACTCTTGAGATCATTTCGTGGGCATCCCTCCACTCAAATGCTATGTGGGTTAATTGCACCCTGTCATACAGTTGAGGAATGAAAGCATGGAGCAGTTGGTATACTTGCAATTCTAACATCTTCCAACAGAGTGGTAAACATAGGACGAGGAGGGGTAAGCCAAAGAGATTCCAACCCAAACATATGAGGACTAGGATGAGGGTAGGAAGGCAAACGAGCAGTATGTTTATCATAAGTACCAGCTGTAATGGCATCTTTCATCATGGAAGAAAATGGTACAATTGGAGCATTGGGGAAAGGGTTGGAAGGCAACCCAGAATGTTTATGGTTATTCACGGGAAGAAGCAAGTCAGAACTACCTCCAGATGATACGAAAGAGGGAGAAGTAGCACCTGAATTGATCTCAAATGTTCAAAATTGAGTTCATTTTAGCCGTTCACTCATCAATTAACGTGTAAACTCTAAACTCCATCTGCAACAGTAAATGATTGGAGATGCTCACCTTTAGGTCAATTGACAGGTTACAGTTTAGGTCAAAAAATGAGGTGCTCACCTTTGTGCAAACCGGAAAGGACCCTAAATGAACACGCAAAGTGCATGGCTTCCAAAACGATGTGCTCAGCTTTCTGAAAAATGTAAAGTGGCTCAAACGAACGCCGAGAACACCCAGATTACAAAACGATGTGCTCAGCTTTCTAAAAACCGTAAAGCAACACAAACGAACGCCAAGATACTGTTTGTGTGTGGATGCCGCAATACTATTGGATGCCGCAAAGGTGATATATCGATTCAACAATTAATCTGCCAAACATCATCCGGTTGGATCATGCAGAGTTGATATATCAATTCGATAATTAATTCGCCAAACATTGTACGTTGTAGAAAAGTATGCAATTGACTTTGAAGATATTGTTCAAAACTGTTTCTATTCATTCTTTTTATAGTTTTGAAGTTTGTAATTGATTTGAAAGTATGACAATTAATACACCAAACATCATCCTCTTGGATCCTACAGAGTTGATATATCAATTCGATAATTAATCCGCCAAACATTGTATGTTGTAGAAAAGTATGCAATTGAGTTTGAAGATATTGTTCAAAACTGTTTCTATTCATTTTTTTTATAGTTTGAAAGTTTGTAATTGACTTGAAAGTATGTAATTGATTTTCGTCTAATATTGACTACATACATACAGTGTGTATGTAATCAATACATAGTTTGAAAATATGTAATTGATTTTCTTTCAACGATGACCCCAAGATGCATAAATTATGGATATTGCTCAAAATGGTCTTCATTCATTTTATTTAGAGATGGAAAAGAACTTTATTATCTCTATTTTGTCCATATATACTTTAAAAGTATGTTTGTGATGACTATGATATATATAGATTATAGATATTGTTCAAAACAATCTCTATTCATAGTTTGAAATTAACTAATTAATTTTGCTCTCATGGTGGTTATAAGAGGTATAAATAATTGATATTGTTCAAAATAGTCTCCATCATTCATTTATAATTGGAAAATAGTTTTATTGTCACTATTCATTCCATTCTTACTTTGAAAGTATGTATCTGATTTTCCTCTCATAGTGACTACAACAGATTTAGATTATAAATATTTTTCAAAACAGACTCCATTCATAGTTGGAAAATAATTTCATAGAACAAAGATATTATGGATATCGTTTAAAATAGTTTCCATTCATTCAATTCATAATTGAAAAAGAATTTCATTGTCTCTCTTCATTCCATTCTTAGTTTAAAAAACTATGTATCTAATTTTCTTTTCACTGTGCCGAAAAAACAAAAAAAAATATAAATTATAAATATTGTTAAAAACCACCTCCATTCATAATTGTGAACACTTCATAGAAAAGAATTATTTGGACAATCAATCCACCAAAAAACTTCATGAAACAAAATTACTTGGACAATTAATCCACCTAATATTATATATTAGGTTATATAATATATGTGAGGTTTATATTATATTAGTTTAGCATTTTCTGACCTAAACTGTAACCCTGTAACCCTGTCAATTCCAAAGGTGAGCACCTCGTTTTTTGAGCTCATGCCCAATCATGGTTTTTAACAATTTGGAGTAAAAACACAACTAGTACAACGAGCTTGCTCATTTTACCTGTACAACTAAAAGGAAATATGAACCAGAGAATTCAATCCATGTCTAAAGAGACGATAACAGTAACTTATATGCCTGGCCTATCTTTGTGACTTTGACTTTGACTGGTCCAAAAAGCCTTAGCGGCTGGACATTCGCATCTCCAGTCTGTTTCATAGTGCAGGGACAGAAGAAAGAGATGGGAATGCCAACCGTGTGGCGTTATGAAGTCAGACTTAGCAAAGCAGCTAAGGTAGTGTTCTCCTCTGTTTCCTTTGAATTGTAGACGGCCAAGGGGCCTGGTCTTTGTACTGGTTGAAATAGTATCTTGGTTATTTGCATCGTGTGATATAGCTGATTGATAAAATCTTATACGATTATCAAATTTTTTTCACATATCCTCCAAATTAATGTTAAATCATATATATATATATTTTCATTCAAGTGAACATCGCAATTAAAATATTAGAAATATATCGGTGAAGTAATGATAAGCAGAAATCTAAAGTAATCTTAATTTATTGGTGCCATTAAATTAAAATTAAATTCCAAGAACTTAACCATGTCAAGATAGTTGCTACCGAGACCAAGTTAAACTTGATGTTGAAGGAAGTCCATCACAGCAGGCGGCCTAAACATGGCATAACCAAATTTACTCGTATAAATTTAGATCGCTTTAATTGAATGATATAAATGGTATTAACCTGGAAAAGCTTTACGAGCAGGAGTAGCACCATAACCCTGCCTATGTTATAGAAGAATAAGCTATTTTCCAATACTATAATTAACTTTTTCCATTTGCACTCAGTTTCAACTTTATTCTGGATTAAAAAAAAACAAAACATTAATGAAATGTTTTACTAAAAATAATTTACTAAATATCATATTAGTATTTTGTAACTTATTAACAACATATTTTGCATATCACTAATAAAAATAGAGAATATGGACATCAACAAAAAAAAAAGGGGAAAATGGTGATCTCCCACTACCCAAACACAACATATCAAACATTAAGCTTCAATGAAAATGTTTTACTGAAAAAAAAACATGATATCAATATCTTGTAACTTACTAACAACATATTGTGCATATTATGAACAAAAATAGAGAATATGGAACAAAATAGGGAAAATGATGATCTCCCACTACTCAAACAGAGAAATATCAAACATTAAGCTTCAAACATGAAGCTCTCAAGATAGATCATCTATTAACCCTATTATACTATCAAGCTAATCAAAAAACAAAATTATGATTCCAATCACATCATAAAGGAAAATGTACTAGATGTATAGGGTGCAGAGAGGGATCATAATGGACTAGATGTACCTTGTAGAGAAGGATAAAATATCTTAAGTTTAAAAAGAGATTTTCATCTCAAGAAATTTGATCCTCTCTGAGCTTGGTAGATCCCTAGTTAAGATGGATCAATGCTAGTTTACTTCGCTCCTTTAAATAGGCTATATTCCACATGAATACAATGGGCCAATACTCTCTACCCATGGTATTGAGAACGAGTGGTATTGACCCTTTGTATTAATGTAAAATATATCTTATTTAAAATGGGGAAATTAAACCATCGAGTGTATCCATATTAATAAACTCAGCGAAACTTTATTTTTACTCGTTTTATTTTATTTTCACAGAGTTAAAATGTTTAGATTAGATTGATATTTTTATTTAATTTTGTTTATGTTATATGTCTACCATACTATCCAAGCCAAGTATCCTATAAAAACTATATCTTACATGATATGACAACATTTGATTATTTTTTTTATTATTTTTTTTAATTTTAATTTTATGCAATTTGTCTTAGTCAAAATTTTCACCAAATTTTCACAAAGCATTACAACATCTTTTCCCTATCAGGTTTGAAAGCACCTCTCCAAGCTATGCAATGTTATGTAGTGTCATGTAAACATTCTAAGTTGGTTAAATTAAATTAAAAATATATTATCAATTTATTAATTTTCAAGAATTATTACCTTGGGTTTTGAGCTTTGAACCCATGGTGTTGCTCCTTCATATTCATGTGGAATATAACATATTCAAAGCTGGAATTAAACAAACCGAGATCCAAAGTTAAAATTTATCTACGTTAGTTTAAGTATAAAAGAATGAATAAACTAAAATTATTTTTAAAAATCTAATATATTATTCATTTATTTTAAAAAACTATTTACAAATATTTATTGGAATGATTTAATTATTACAATTTTCCCTATGTATCATACTTTTACCATAAAATGTTTTATAAAACCTCACTTATATATGTGGTTCAAGAATCTATAGGGCTCAAATGTATAGAGGCTTGGTAGATCGTGAGTTAGGTTAGATATAGGCTAATTTTATTCCTCCTTTTAAATATGCAGCATATGAATACCATTGAATTAAACATTATTTTATCTTGAAGGAATTAAATTTTACATTACATTGCATTAATCTTTAAATGCTTACGGGACATGAAAATTCATGACATTAGAAATATCTTCGATATTGTGCTCTAGAGAGCGTCTATGCACAATGAAATGAAATTAATATTTCAAGTTAGAACCGATGCATATTATTATATAATTTTTACTAAAAAAAATATTGTAAAAAGATTTATCCCTTCATGTACATCTACTAGTGCAATATTTAAAAGGACATATTCACTAACATCCCTCTTAGAACCACCTATAAATTAACTATAAAATACCAATAATTTTTCTTTTAACAATATAATGTATGCATTATTTTCTACATTCACTAAATATCCCTTGAGCATTTCTTCACAAAGGTAAAAAAAAAATAATTCCAAAATTTTCTTTACCTCTTCAACAACAAAGAGTTATTTTATGCTCTCCACATTAAATTAGTCTTGTCGCCTAGATTTGATGAACATGGTATGGAACTTTAGATATATATTTCCTTTGTTGCACAATGTTTTCACTTACAAATTGAGGGGTATGGAAAGCTAAGGTGTTGTCCTACCCAATAATTCCCCATAGCTTAAGATCGCAATTATTTTTGTATTCATTTATACAATACCACAAGCTTACAATATTATATCAACATTTGAAAGTTAATATTAAAAATGTGGCTAACCTTATATAATATAACTCCATACATATTGCAAAATAAATATATTTACTTCCTTGGTGTTACATTCATATTTCTTTTCCTTGGAGAACTTTTATTGCAAGGTTCTTCACTATTTGAAGCCTTCGTGGCTACCTTGCGCCTCCATGGAAGCCTCATATCATTCGAACAATGTAACACATGGGAGGAGAGGTTGATGTCCCAATAAACCATTAGATATGTGATGAGTTCAATGGTGGTGCTTTTTTCTTGGTTTAATCAATGATGAGAATTACTCTAACCTTATTAGGGTAACTACCTACCCCTACTCCCTTTACTACTTTGGCCTCATTTACATTTGAAGAGGTTGAGAGCCAAGCTATGCAACCTCAATTTTGAGTTGTTAAATAGTAGGGTTCTACCCTATCTTTGAAGAATTCTATACTATCATTTGGATTGTCTTGCGATAAATATTAGCATAAAAAAGGTTTGCTTGTTGGTTTATACAATGTTTTCTCACCAAGTATAAATTTTACCACTAGGGCTTCACTAGGGGAGAAATGCCATAAAATGTGCATTCATATTGGGGCATATATATTTACCAAAACATGACACAATATATTGGGAATATAATAAGGGATAAAGGGTTTTATACTATCATGTTTAAAAAAAATAGAGCTCCATGTTAATGAAAATATATAAAGGGGTAAAAAAAATGTTAATGAAAAAATGGATACCTACAATATCTAGTGAAAGTGTGGGTTTTTTAAATTGATAAGGTGTATTGGGTTAGTATTGGTATGGGGTTAAAAAATGTGATTTTTAGAGGATTTCTCCAATATGTAGTCAAATTAAGGGCATTCTTTAGTATGGCATGACTGCACATGTTATGTCAGAGGTTAATTGAGTGAAACTCCCATGAATTTGACCCTCAGAGTCTATCCATTTACTTTTCTTTTCTATATGTAAAAATCTATGAAAATTTGGATAATATATCTATAATTTACTACAAATATTTTATTTTCTTTACTTGGTGATACATATATAGGTCAAACCCTCTTTTTTTCTAAAGGTTCTATTCTCATAAAAAAATTATGTAGAAATTTTTTCCAAATTCTCTTCATTTAATGTGGCTTTTGTTTATGGTATTTCTTTGGATTTTAAGTCCAAAATCAAAAACCTATATATCTTTGTACAATTTTCATGAATAGAATTTTTAATTCAAGTGGAGTGTTAATATAATGTGACAGTAATGAAAAGTTATTCCTCTGCCACCTTGGTACTTCTATACCATAATCAAAATATTTTTACAGCTTTATTCATATCCTCATATAGGATAGTTAGTCCCCAGGGTTCCCTTCCCCTATCTCCACCACAATAGTGGGAAGACTTACTATAAATTAAGTAACCACCAATTTTCTTCCAACATAAGCAATACAAATACAGATACATCTATGTATATTTCACTCACATAAAATTAGTGGGATTTTCCATTCATTTTCATACTAATAAATACAATCATTTAAAACCATAAGAACATCCTACTTCATTCTTTCATAACCCTTAATGGCAATAAAAAAATTAATTAGCACAAAATTATCCGCATGGTCGTGTACTTATCTAAATTTTTCTTGGAAATGTATTAAAGTCTATCCTGTTCCCCCGAACCATGGACATAATTTTTCAATAGTTCCCCGCAAGCTCCAACTTCTATCTTCCAGAAGCACAAATTAGTATTTTTTTCTCGTTTCACACCCTCTTAACACTTAGCAATGTCCTGCTAATGTTTGGGATTAAGTCAATTTTCTCTCCCAATGTCTATATGGTAGTGTATTTGTTGCTATGGAGTACCAAATACACATTCCTTGGATTTGGTTGTTTCCTACGAGGAAAACACAATAAATTGGTTGTTGTTAGTTGATAAACATGGGTAATTAAAACATTGTAGAAATGAAAATAATGCATACATAAACATAAACTAAAAAATAAGAAATAAAACATGAAAAATACTTATATGAATATAGGACACTTGCAGAGAATTGTTTGAGTAATGGTGCTAAAAAATCTTCAACAAGGAAGTTCATTTCCTCAATCTCCTTTCAAGATTCCTCCATCACTCAAATAATTAAAAATACTATCTAAATGATTAAATCATCTCATAAATGAAATGCTTCATTCCTAGGGAAAAATTTTGATAGGATAAAAATTCATTTCTTTTTCTTATTTCTTACATCTCCTAGAAATTGTATCTATAAATTTTCATAGCCACTCCTCCTCCCCTTGGCTCATCAATGTTGTGGTTCACCTCATAAATGAGATGAGAGCTACCAGTTCCCTTCCTTGAAGGATTCTTGGGGCTCAATGCTCAAATTTATCATCTCGTCAAATAAATATTTAGAGTGTTACTGAAGCAAGTTCACAACCCAAGGTGTTGATTGGAATTTCCACGACCATGCAAATACCGAACAAATAGTCGCGCGGCCGTTGATTTTCAATAATTGTGCACCCACGCGGTCTAATTTTTTAGCTTGAACCTTAAGAATGTTAAAGAACGTAATCTCAACCACTTTCTAGGTGTCAGATCCGTCAGTCCAAGTGTCCAAGTTTAGTTTAAGTCAGTCCAGTTTAGTCGAGTTTATCTCCAGTTATTTATTGCTGATGTTTCCAATGTAGTCTATTTAATCTATTCGTAATCTTGAGAAAAGCAAATCTCTGCTCCAGTTCGTTTTCAGTGTTTCAATTCTTGTCATGGTATCGGAGCCAAGTTGCATAAGCCTCCCTAGAGAGCAGCAGCAGAGCCACGAAAGAGCAGAAGAGAAAAGAGCAGTATATTGGCGCGACTGTGAGCTGATAGGCGCGAGAATACACAACATATCTGCGCCAGTTTTATCCCTCGCATGGATTCTAAAAGAGGCGTGACTGTTTCAATGGGGAACGCGCCAATCAACCAGCAAAAAAAATTACTGATACATGTGAAGGTAGAAAGCGTTCCTGTTAAATTCGTTTGTGTTAAAGTTATTTAAAAAAAAGAAAATAGTTTTTTCAAACGATAGGAAGGTCAACAACGTGGATTTTAAAAATCGATTCAAAGGGAAAGGCATTCAACGTACTGTGGTATTGATTTTTTAAAAGAGTAAAAGCCCTTTTTATAAAGTTTTATTTATTAAAGTTTTTTTTTTTTAACTTTAAATTGGATTAAAGGGTTTGAAAGAGCATACGGTGAAAGTTTTATAAGAGTGAAAGTTTTTATGAAAATTTTTTTTTAAAGTTTTTTTAAAAAAAAAAATTGAAATTTGTTCAAAGGTATTTTTAAAGAGTATGTGGTGAAGTTTTTTAAAGAAATCTTTAAAAAAAAAAGGGCCTTTTTGACTTTTGGAATTTTTTTTTTAAGAAAAACTTAAAGTTGTGAGAAAGTGAAATTGTGAAAGCCTTGTAGAAGTAAGAGATATTTTGAAGAAGAAGTTTTCAAAAGCAAGGTTGCATAAGACTCATTCAAGAGCAGCAAAATTTTACAAGAAATTTTTTGAGGAAGATAATTTTTTTTTTTTTAGAAGGAGAAGTGAAGTTGCATAAGACTCATTCAAGAGCAGCAAATTTTTTTTGAAGAAGCAAGGTATTGATGAATATGTAAACTCGTTTGTTTGTGGAAGTCAGACAACAAGATCATGGGAAAAGCCAAGAGGCTAAAGCAAAAGCAGATTATGTTCGAGATCTTTCTAGATTTGGAAATCAAAAGGCAAAAGGATGCCTATGCATTAAGATGCATAAAAGAATCAGTTGATGAAAGTATACTTCCCTTGATTTCAGAAGCCAAGACAACCAAGGAGCCATGGGATACCCTTGAGAAATGTTTTGGTACAAGGGAGAGCATTGAAGCAAAGGGGAGCTTTGAAGATGAAGATGAAGGTGGATCTGTAGCAGTAGATCTACAGCGAAATGAAGAGTTTGTTGAACCCCACTGTGCACGGTCAGAAGTGGATGAAGAGAATCCAGCAACAGAGCTTGCTGATGAAGATCTAAAGATTCCAGCAATAGATATTGCTGATGAAGTTTACTTTGATAATGAAATTTTGGCTAATGATGATTGGTTGCAGATGATGAAACAAAAAGAAGATATTGACATGATGCTATTTGGTGATATAACCCCACTGCAATTAGTGGAAGACAACCTGTTTGCAGCAGCACAGGTTAGTGAAGAAGAGACAGAGAAAAAAATAAACACAGAAATAAAGGCAGAGACAAAGACAGAGACAGAAACAGAGACAGAGGAAGATGAAGCAAAGGAAGCGCAACAGTGGAAAGCTCTCATTATAGAGCAGAAGGAAAAAATAGATAAAGACGAAGAGACAGAAGCAAAGAAAGATGTTTGCAAAGGGAATGCATAAACAGAGATAGACACAGAAGAAGAAAAGGAAAAACAACAGAAGAAAGCTCTCACTGAAGAGCAAAAAGACCAGAACCAATGTCGTTCTGAAAATAATTTTTATTCTAACATTGATTTCAAGTGTGCAGGTACATAGATTGATTATGAAGAAGAGTTAAATTTTATTGAAACATGGCTTGCAACACCATGTCTAGTTGAGGTCTACATAGAAGCTGTAGATATGAATGTTGAAGACAACATACATTACGAACATGTCAATGAAATTTTCATGCATTGGAGTTTTGAAGAGATAAGATATTATTCTAATCCTATGTTGCAGCAGATTGATGATGATCAGCGCATAACAGAAGACAATATGTGGCAGCAACCCACATTCAAGTCATTTTTTGAAGAAGTTCAAGACATGCTTAGACAGCCTGGAACAGTAAAAGACCTACACCAGCAAATCAAGAGACCGAGCTTTGAAAAATACAAAAAAGTGAAAAGTCTGAAACAATTTAGAGGCTACATAATATGGAAAAAGAGAAGAAAACTATGTTTAATTGAAGTCATTTTTTTTCATTGCAAACCTCGCTGAGACATAGACCAGCAGGTATCTTAATTAATTTTTTTGTGGTTGATATTAAAGGGGAGTGTTAAAGAATGTAATCTCAACCACTTTCTAGGTGTCAGATCCGTCAGTCCAAGTGTCCAAGTTTATTTTAAGTCAGTCCAGTTTAGTCGAGTTTATCTCTAGTTATTTATTGCTGATGTTTCCAATGTAATCTATTTAATCTATTCGTAATCTTGAGAAGAGCAACTCTCTGCTCCAGTTCGTTTTCATTGTTTCAATTCTTGTCAAGGAAAGCTTTTTATTTTTGGCCTTATTGGTGTTTCCAACTAAAATTGTCACCAGTCTATGTGTTCATCACTGACTTTGAGTTTCTCTTATGAGTGTCTCACAATGTGTACATATGCGTGTATGATTTCCATATGATAATAGTTTCACCCCGATGTATGCTTTTAGGAATAAGTGTATAACTCAAATCCATCACCTTTTATTGATCTAAATGAGAATATTACTAAATTTTTGAGAAGTAACTGACTGTGGAGATTAGTAGGGAAAATACTTGGGTGAGAATTAAATATAACCATGCTCTAGAGAAATTTTGATACAAAAAAGTGTTTATACGAGTTTCATACTAGGTCCTTCATTTTTAGAAATAAAAAGAGTCGTGAAGGATGTTTTATGTGAAGCTATTGAAAAGAGAGTGCCTGAAAATTCAAAATGGAAACACTTTCATTTTGGAGCTCGTGCAACAAAAAACAAGGCAGCGTACAGAGAAATAAGGGATCAAGTTTGATATCGTCAAGGAAGAAGAAAGGTATTGACCCGAGGCATTGAAACCACGAGCAAGCGGGCGTGGTATCTGATCAAGCGAGTCCAAGGATAAAATGAAAAGGAGACAACGAGTCCAGAGATTTTTTGGCTAAATTTTCTTGAGATTTCGGGAATGTTGTAGTTGTGTTGAGGTTGTAATGTTCTGAGTGTTCATGAGAAAATCAAGTTGAATTTTCCGAATTGAATGTAATTTCTGATTATTTTATTGTCTATTTCTCAAGCTACACATAAGTCTATTAATGTTGCGAGCTATGTTTTCATGGTGGATGTAATAGACTTATTTTGATCGGTAATAGAAGATGGGAATTCTGCAAATAATATGAAAATTTTTGTAGCCCTTTAAATTTTTATGAATGCATCTAATCTATGAATAAATTTTCTAAGTTTGTTAACTGAGAATGAGAATATGAATGGTTACGAAGCCCATGATTTTTCATATCTAAACTCTGTTTAATGATTTATGGTTTTGGCTCACCTCAGGTGAAACTCTCCTCTAGTTCTAGAGGAGTGAAAATGTCGATGAAGTGCTAGACTACGGAGGCTCTTTGTTGGCACCCCCGGTCGAACCTTGGGTCAATCTGAATCCAAATTTTATCTCCAAAAATGGGTTATGTTATCAAGACCTTGAGGTTTACGACAAGGGTTTTAGATTATGTGCTCGTGTTATATCTGTCACAATCTACAAAAATGGTGGCAGAATGAGGTAGACCGCTTTGTCTTACAATAGTCATAACTTAGGGAAAATAATTTAGACTAGGTCAAAGAAGAAATACTATATGCAAAACCTGCTTGTGATCAATATGAGATATTTTGGTGTGATTTTCCCGAGAAGCTAGAGATTTGGCTTACAAAGCTGAAAAGAGACGTTTGAAAAGTATATATTTTAAGCTTATTTTATTTTAAACAAATTATATTAATTAAAATAAATCTGTAATAAATTTTAGATATTTTATTATTTGTATAAAAAGGAGTTATATAATGTGATATATATATATATATATATATATATATATATATATATATATATATATATATATATATATATATATATATATATATATATATATATATATATATGTATGTTTTAGTTTTAGAGGGGAAATAAGAAAGTTGAAATCCATTACAAATATATATTCATTATAAATTCAGCACATCATAAATAGGCATTGGACATCTAAATAATATCAATTTCTTAAATAATATTAAATTTAAAATTTAAAATTTAAAATAACTCAAGTATGAGTTGATAATGCTTCACTTGTCTCTAATAATATTTTTTCATAACGTTTAAAATTATAATGAATTCAAGTATATAAATTAAACAATTCAATTTATTTTACTAAATCAATTGAATGGAGAACATAAAAATAGTTAAACAATTAACTTCAAATATAATATTTTTAAAATACCATAACACTATTTTCAATATAATAATATCTAGAAATAATTAAATAACTAAAAATATAATATTTTAATAAATTATATATTCTAAAATACCTATATAAAAATATTTTTTATAATGCAAAAATTATAGTAAATAATTAAAATTTTCATTCAATTTAAAATTTAAATTTTATATTTAAACTCAATTAGAATATTAAAATATTTAACTTTAAATTTTTTTTTTTTACATAAATGATTTTTTTTTTTAATTAAAAAAAATAAATTATTAACTCATTTTTACATTAAAAATTTCCATTCCATAATGTTTCTTTAGTAATTATGACCATGTTCTCCCATTTCAAGAATTTTCTCTTTATGACTAGTCATTCATGTATTTATTTAAATTTATACTTTACAAAAATCATTAAAATTATATTTTGAAAAAAAAACTTATTTTTTGAAAATATTATTTAAATGTAAGCAAGTGTTATTCTAACACGATAAATAAAAAATAATGTGGAAATAATATGGAAAAGAGAAAAAGCAATGCCATTACCACAATGTAATTCTTATTATATATATACAAGATATCTGTAGACATTTTTTCTTTTAAAAGAAAAAATTATGAATTTAATATTATAATTAAAATCTGGTTTCCACGTCAAAACAGCCACACAATTTATTCATCATATTTGTGTGTGACGTTTTTTTCACCAACTAGTCCATAATATAGTAATCATGTGCCTATGGCATTTCACGAGCTAATCTAAATAGATACCTACAACAAACCTTGCAGAAAAATTCTAATAAAAACTTATATTTAAAAAATATTACATAAAATCCATCATTATATTTTATTCAAAGTCAAAAATATTACATAAAATCCATCATTATCTTTTATTCAAAGTCAAAAAATATCATTAAAAATTCTATCATGCCAACAATTTTCGTTAGATGCAAGAGTGAAAACAGTTCTTTGGCCTAAATGGGGGAGTCCTCCATGAGTTCTTAATATTCAATAGAAAGATAATTCTAATACTTTCTCTTCTTTTTCATCTTTTAGAAGTTGTATAATAGTTACTCGAAATTGTATAATAATGACTATGTGATATAAAGTTTAAATACTAACACAATATTTTTTACATAAACTTATTATTATAATGATAAAAGAAAATGAGTAAATTGAGTATTGCAGTATAGATCACAAAAAAGAAGAAAAAAAAAATTATAACAATGAACAATGTTGGGTAAGTTGAATATGGAATTGTTAAAAATAAAAAAGGAAAATAGCCTAGATTCAGACTCTACAGAATCGGAAAGATCAAACTCTTACAAAATCAGAAACTCAAAATTTTTAGAAAGTATAGTGATTTATTATTTAGTGCCAAACAAAAGATGAGAACAACCTTGCATTACCATATTCAAACCATGAGTTTGAGATGTACCTGCAAGGGAATTTGAAAGTTGCCGCTTCCTTCCGTTCTTGAATTAGTGAACTACATGCACCAGTTGCATTAAGTACATCGAAACAGCGGTGGCACAGTCGGACCTATGGAATAACCGGAAAACAAATCATCAGGTATGGGTATTGTTATTTATATAACCTAATATATAATATTAGGTGGATTAATTGTCCAAGTAATTTTGTTTCATGAAGTTCTTTTGGTGGATTGATTGTCCAAATAATTATTTTCTATGAAGTTTTTACAATTATGAATGGAGGTGGTTTTTAACAATATTTAAAATCTATATTTTTTTTGTTTTTTACCCACCGTGAAAAGAAAATTAGATACATAGTTTTTTAAACTAAGAATGGAATGAAGAGAGACAATGAAATTCTTTTCCAATTATGAATTGAATGAATGGAAACTATTTTAAACCATATCCATAATATCTTTGCCCTATGAAATTATTTTCCAACTATGAATGGAGTCTGTTTTGAAAATCATTTATAATCTAAATCTCTTGTAGTGACCATGAGAGCAAAATCAGATACATACTTTCAAAGTAAGAATGGAATGAATAGTGACAATAAAACTATTTTCCAATTATAAATGAAATGATGGAGACTATTTTGAACAATATCCATTATTTATACCTCTTATAACCACCATGAGACAAAATTAATTAGTTAATTTCAAACTATGAATAGAGATTGTTTTGAACAATATCTATAATCTATATATATCATAGTCATCACATACATACTTTTAAAGTAAGTATGGACTAAATAGAGATAATAAACATCCATAATTTATACATATTGTGGTCATCATTGAAAGAAAATCAATTGCATACTTTCAAACTATGTATTGACTACATACACACTGTATGTATGTAGTCAATATTAGAAGAAAATCAATTACATACTTTCAAATCAATTACAAACTTTCAAACTATAAAAAGAATGAATAGAAATAGTTTTGAACAATATCTTCAAACTCAATTGCATAATTTTCTACAACGTACAATGTTTGGCAGATTAATTATCGAATTGATATATCAACTCTGCAGGATCCAACAGGATGATGTTTGGCGGATTAATTGTTGAATCGACATATCACCTCTGCAGCATCCAACAGTATTGCGGCATCCATAGAAAAACAATATCTCGGCGTTCGTTTGTGCTGCTTTATGGTTTTCAGAAAGCTGAGCACATCGTTTTGTAATCTGGGTGTTCTCGGCGTTCGTTTGCGCCGCTTTACTTTTTTCAGAAAGCTGAGCACATCGTTTTGTAAGCCATGTGCTTTGCGTGTTCGTTTAGGGCACTTTCCGGTTTGCACAAAGGTGAGCACCTCGTTTTCTGACCTAAACTGTAACCCTGTCAATTCCAATCATTTAACGTGTAAACTCTAAACTCCATCTCCAACAGTAAATGATTGGAATTGACAGGGTTATAGTTTAGGTCAGAAAACAAGGTGCTCACCTTTGTTCAAACTAGAAAGCGCCCTAAACGAACACGCAAAGCACATGGCTTACAAAAGGATGTGCTCAGCTTTATGAAAAATGTAAAGTGGCGCAAACGAACGCCGAGAACACCTAGATTACAAAACGATGTGCTCAGCTTTCTGAAAACCATAAAGCGACACAAACGAACGCCCAGATAATGTTTGTCTACGGATGCCGCAATACTATTGGATGCTGCAGAGGTGATATATCGATTCAACAATTAATCCGCCAAACATCACCCTCTTGGATCCTGCAGAGTTGATATATCAATTCGATAATTAATCCACCAAACATTGTACGTTGTAGAAAAGTATGCAATTGAGTTTGAAGATATTGTTCAAAATTGTTTCTATTCATTCCTATTATAGTTTGAAAGTTTGTAATTGATTGGTAAGTATGTAATTGATTTTCGTCTAATATTGACTACATACATACAGTGTGTATGTAGTCAATACATAGTTTGAAAGTATGTAATTGATTTTCTTTCAATGATGACCACAAGATGTATAAATTATGGATATTGCTCAAAATGGTCTTCATTCATTTTGTTTAGAGATGCAAAAGAACTTTATTATCTCTATTTAGTCCATACTTACATTAAAAAGTATGTATCTGATGACTATGATATATATAGATTATAGATATTGTTCAAAACAATCTCTATTCATAGTTTGAAATTAACAAATTAATTTTGCTCTCATGGTGGTTATAAGAGGTATAAATAATGGATATTGTTCAAAATAGTCTCCATCATTTCATTTATAACTGGAAAATAGTTTTATTGTTACTATTCATTCCATTCTTACTTTGAAAGTATGTATTTGATTTTCCTCTCATGGTGACTACAAGAGATTTAGATGATAAATATTTTTCAAAACAGACTCCATTCATAGTTGGAAAATAATTTCATAGAGAAAAGATATTATGGATATGGTTTAAAATAGTTTCCATTCATTCAATTCATAATTGGAAAAGAATTTCATTGTCTCTCTTCATTCGATTCTTAGTTTAAAAAACTATATATCTAATTTTCTTTTCACGGTGCCTAAAAACAAAAAAAAATATAGATTATAAATATTGTTAAAAACCACCTCCATTCATAATTGTAAAAACTTCATAGAAAAGAATTATTTGGACAATTAATATTAGGCATTTTCTGACCTAATATTATATATTAGGTTATATAATATATGTGAGGTTATATATTATATTATATTAGTTTAGGCATTTTCTGACCTAAACTGTAACCCTGTCAATTCCAATGGTGAGCACCTCGTTTTTTGAGCTCATGCCCAGTCATGGTTTTTAACAATTTGCAGTAAAAACACAACTCCCTGTACAACTAAAAGGAAATATGAACCAGAGAATTCAATCCAAGTCTAAAGAGAGGATAACAGTAACTTATATGCCTGGCCTATCTTTGTGACTTTGACTTGGACTGGACCAAAAAGCCTTAGCGGCTGGACATTCGCATCTGCAGTCTGTTTCACAGTGCAGGGACAGCAGAAAGAGATGGGAATGCCAAACGTGTGGCGTTATGAAGTCAGACTTAGCAAAGCAGCTAAGGTAGTGTTCTCCTCTGTTTCCTTTGAATTGTACACGGCCAAGGGGCCTGGTGTTTGTACTGGTTGAAATAGTAGCTTGGTTATTTGCACCGTGTGATATAGCTGATTGATAAAATCTTATACGATTATCAAATTTTATTCACATATCCTCCAAATTAATGTTAAGTCATATATATATTTTTTCATTCAAATTGACATCGGAATTAAAATATTAGAAATATATTGGTGAAGTAATGATAAGTAGAAATCTAAAGTAAGCTTAATTTATTGGTGCCATAAAAAAACCCTCGAAAAATCAATCAGAGTTTGCTGATTCTAATACTCAAATGAAATTGAAATTATATTTCAGTTCTAATACCCAAATTAAATTCCAAGAACTTAACCATGTCAAGACAGTTGCTACCCAGACAAAGTTAAACTTGATGTTGAAGGAAGTCCATCACGAGCAGGCGGCCTAAACATGGCATAACCAAATTTACTCGTATAAATTTAGATCGCTTTAATTGAATGATATAAGTGGTATTAACCTGGAGAAGCTTTACGAGCAGGAGTAGCACGATGACCCTGCCTATTTTATAGAAGAATAAGCTATTTTCCAATATTATAATTAACTTTTTCCATTTGCACTTAGTTTCAACTTTATTTTGGATTAAAAAAAAAACAAAACATTAATGAAATGTTTTGCAAAAAATACATCATATAAGTAACTTGTAATTGATTAAATATCATATCAGTATCTTGTAACTTACTAACAACATACTCTGCATATCATTAATAAAAATAGAGAATATGGACATCAACAAAAACAGGGAAAATGATGATCTCCCACTACTCAAACACAGAAATATCAAACATTAAGCTTCAATGAAAATGTTTTACTGAAAAAAAAAACATGATATCAGTATCTTGTAACTTACTGACAACATACTGTGCATATTATCAAGAAAAGTAGAGAATATGGAACAAAACAAGGAAAATGATGATCTCCCACTACTCAAACAGATAAATATCAAACATTAAGCTTCAAACATGAAACTCTCAAGAGAGGGATCATAATGGACTAGATGTACCTTGTAGAGAGGGATAAAATATCTTAAGTTTAAAAATAAATTTGCATCTCAAGAAATTTGATCCTCTCTGAACTTGGTAGATCCCTAGTTAAGATGGATCAATGCTAGTTTACTTCGCCCCTTTAAATAGGCTATATTCGACATGAATACAATGGGCCAATACTCTCTACCCATGGTATTGAGAACGAGTGGTATTGAACCTTTGTATTAATCTAAAATATATCTTATTTAAAGTGGGAAAATTAAACCATGGAGTGTATACATGTGAATAAACTTGGCGCAACTTTATTTTTACTGGTTTTATTTTATTTTCACAAAGTTAAAATGTTTAGATTAGACTGATATTTTTATTTAATTTCATTTATGTTATATGTCTACCATACTAGGATCGAGATCACTGTTCAACCTACTAATTGAAATTTAATACCTTGAAATATGCTACTTTAGAGAAAAATAACATGGGAAAAACCATGCATTGTCAAAGCCGAGTATCCAAAAAAAACTATATCTTACATGATATGACAACATTTGATTATTTTTCTTATTATTTTTTTAAATTTTAATTTTATGCAATTTGTCTTAGTCAAAATTTTCACCAAATGTTCACAAAGCATTACAACATCTTTTCCCTATTAGATTTGAAAGCACCTCTCCAAGCAATGCGATGTTATGTAGTGTCATGTAAACATTCTAAGTTGGTTAAATTAAATTAAAAATATATTATTAATTTATTAATTTTCAGAATTATTACCTTGGGTTTTGAGATTTGAACCCATGGTGTTGCTCCTTCATATTCATGTGGAATATAACATATTCAAAGCTGGAATTAAACGAACCCAGATCCAAAGTTAAAATTGATCTAGGTTAGTTTAATTATAAAAGAATGAATAAACTAAAATTATTTTTAAAAATCTAATATATTATTTATTTATTTTAAAACACTATTTACAAATATTTATTGGAATGATTGAATTATTACAATTTTCCCTATGTATCATACCTTTACCATAAAATGTTTGATAAAACCTCACGTATATATATGGGTCAAGAATCTATAGGGATCAAATGTATAGAGGCTTGGTAGATCGTGAGTTAGGATAGATCTAGGCTAATTTTATTCCTCCTTTTAAATATGCAGCATATGAATACCATTGAATTAAACATTATTTTATTTTGAAGGAATTAAATTTTGCATTACATTTTATTAATCTTTAAATGCTTACGGGACATGAAAAGTCATGACATTAGAAATATCTTCCATATTGTGCTCTAGAGAGCGTCTATGCACAATGAAATGACAGGTTCATGTCCCAATAAACCATTAGGCATGTGATGAGCTCTATGGTGGTGCTTTTTTCTTGGTTTAATCAATGATGAGCATTACTCTAACCTTTTTAG
This sequence comes from Pinus albicaulis, assembly GCA_034641835.2. NCBI lineage: Eukaryota > Viridiplantae > Streptophyta > Pinopsida > Pinales > Pinaceae > Pinus > Pinus albicaulis. The sequence goes on from CM076578.1 coordinate 1,812,765,299, forward strand.
GGTAACTACCTACCCCTACTCCCTTTACTACTTTGGCCTCATTTACATTTGAAGAGGTTGAGAGCCAAGCTATGCAACCTCAAGTTTAAGTTGTTAAATAGTGGGGTTCTACCCTGTCTTTGAAGAATTTTATACTATCATTTGGATTGTTTCGCTAGAAATATTAGCATAAAAAAGGTTTGCTTGTTGGTCGAGACAATGTTTTCTTTCCAAGTATAAATTTTACCACTAGGGCTTCACTAGGGGAGAAATGCCATACAATGTGCATTCATATTGGGGAATATATATTTACGAAAAAATCACAATAGATTGATGATATAATAAGGGATAAAGGGTTTTATATTATCATGTTTAAAAAAAATAGAGCTCCAAGTTAATGAAAATATATAAAGGGGTAAAAAAAATGTTAATAAAAAAATGGATACCTACAATATCTAGTGAAAGTGTGGGTTTTTCAAATTGATAAGGTGTATTGGGTTAGTATTGGTATGGGGTTAAAAAATGTGATTTTAAGAGGTTTTCTCCAATATGTAGTCAAATTAAGGGCATTATTTAGTATGGCATGACTGCACATGTTATTTCAGAGGTTAATTGAGTGAAGTTCCCATGAATTTGACCCTCACAGTCTATCCATTTACTTTTATTTTCTATATGTAAAAATCTATGAAAATTTGGATAATATATCTATAATTTACTATAAATATTTTATTTTATTTACTTGGTGATACATATATAGGTCAAACCCTCTCTTTTTATAAAGGTTCTATTCTCATAAAAATTTTATGTAGAATTTTTTTCCAAATTCTGTTCATTAAATGTGGCTTTTGTTGATGGTATTTCTTTGGATTTTAAGTGCAAAATAAAAAACCAATATATCTTTGTACAATTGTCATGAATAGAATTTTTCCTCTTATGTACAGAGTGTTATTCCTCTTACCACCTTGGCACCTCTTATACCATAATCAAAAGAAAATTGTTACTTTATTCATGTCCTCATATATAGTGGATACTAGGGTTAGTCCCTGGGTAGGGTTCCTTCCCCATTCCACCAGAACAGAGGGAAGACTTACTATGTTCCTATAACCACCAATTTTCTTCCAACACAAGCAATACAAATACACAGACATCTATGTATATTTCACTCACATAAAATTAGTGGGGTTTTCCATTCATTTTCCTACTAATAAATACAATCATATAAAGCCATAAGAACATCCTACTTGATTCTTTCATAACCCTGAATGGCAATAAAAAAATTAATTAACACAAAATAATCCACATGGTCGTGTACTTATCTAATTTTTTCTTGGAAATGTATTCAAGTCTATCCTGTTCCCCCCAACCATGGACATAATTTCTCAATAGTTCCCCGTAAGCTCCAACTTCTATCTTCCAGAAGCACAAATTAGTATTTTTTCTCGTTTCACACCCTCTTAAAACTTAGCAGTGTCCTGCTAATTTTTGGATTTGAGTCAATTCTTTCTCTCCCAATGTGTGTATGGTAGTGTGTTTGTTGCTATGGAGTACCAAATACACATTCCTTGGAGTTGGTTGTTTCCTACAAGGAAAACACAATAAACTGGTTGTTGTTAGTCGATAAACATGGGTAATTAAAACACTGTAAAAATGAAAATAATGCATACATAAACATAAACTAAAAACTAAGAAATAAAACATGAAAAATACTTAATGAAGAAAACACATAAACAAATTAATGGGAAAGGGTTCACTTTATTCATTTTTGAATGTAGAACAGATATAATATATGAATATAGGACACTTGCAGAGAATTGTTTGAGTAATGGCGCTAAAAATTCCTCAACGAGGAAGTTCATTTCCTTAATCTCCTTTCACGATTCCTCTATCACTCAAAGAATTAAAAAGACTATCTAAATGATTAAATCATCTCATAAATGAAATGTTTCATTCCTAGGGAGAAATTTTCCATATTGTGCTCTAGAGAGCGTCTATGCACAATGAAATGAAATTAATATTTTATGTTAGAACCGATGCATATTATTATATATTTTTTACTAAAAAAAATATTGTAAAAAGATTTATCCCTTCATGTACATCTACTAGTGCAATATTTAAAAGGACATATTCACTAACATCCCTCTTAGAACCACCTATAAATTAACTATAAAATACCAATAATTTTTCTTTTAACAATATAATGTATGCATTATTTTCTACATTCACTAAATATCCCTTGAGCATTTCTTCACAAAGGTTAAAAACAAAAAATTCCAAAATTTGCTTTACCTCTTCAACAACAAAGAATTATTTTATGCCCTCCAAATTAAATTATTCTTGTCGCCTAGATTTGATGAACATGGTATGGAACTTTAGTTATATATTTCCTTTGTTGAACAATGTTTTCACTTACAAATTGAGGGGTATGGAAAGCTAAGGTGTTGTCCTACCCAATAATTCCCCATAGCTTAAGGTCGCAATTATTTTTGTATTCATTTATACAATACCACAAGCTTACAATATTATATCAACATTTGAATGTTAATATTAAAAATGTGGCTAACCTTATATAATATAAGTCCATACATATTGAAAAATAAATATATTTACTTCCTTGGTGTTACATTCATATTTCTTTTCCTTGGACAACTTTTATTGCAAGGTTCTTCACTCTTTGAAGCCTTCGTGGCTACCTTGTGCCTCCATGGAAGCCTCGTATCATTCGAACAATGTAACAAATGGGAGGAGAGGTTGATGTCCCAATAAACCATTAGACATGTGATGAGTTCAATGATGGTGCTTTTTTCTTGGTTTAATCAATGATGATAATTACTCTATCCTTTTTAGGGTAACTACCTACCCCTACTCCCTTTACTACTTTGGCCTCATTTACATTTGAAGAGGTTGAGAGCCAAGCTATGCAACCTCAATTTTAATTTGTTAAATAGTAGGGTTCTACCCTATCTTTGAAGAATTCTATACTATCATTTGGATTGTCTTGCTAGAAATATTAGCATAAAAAAGGTTTGCTTGTTGGTTTAGACAATGTTTTCTCACCAATGATAAATTTTACCACTAGGGCTTCACTAGGGGAGAAATGCCATACAATGTGCATTCATATTGGGGGATATATATTTACCAAAAAATGACACAATATATTGAGAATATAATAAGGGATAAAGGGTTTTATATTATCATGTTTTAAAAAAATAGAGCTCCATGTTAATGAAAATATATAAAGGGGTAAAAAAAATATTAATGAAAAAATGGATACCTACAATATCTAGTGAAAGTGTGGGTTTTTTAAATTGATAAGGTGTATTGGGTTAGTATTGGTATGGGGTTAAAAAATGTGATTTTTAGAGGCTTTCTCTAATATGTAGTCAAATTAAGGGCATTCTTTAGTATGGCATGACTGCACATGTTATGTCAGAGGTTAATTGAGTGAAGTTCCCATGAATTTGACCCTCAGAGTCTATCCATTTACTTTTCTTTTCTATATGTAAAAATCTATGAAAATGTGGATAATATATCTACAATTTACTACAAATATTTTATTTTCTTTACTTGGTGATACATATATAGGTCAAACCCTCTTTTTTTCTAAAGGTTCTATTCTCATAAAAAAATCATGTAGAAATTTTTTCCAAATTCTCTTCATTTAATGTGGCTTTTGTTTATGGTATTTCTTTGGATTTTAAGTCCAAAATAAAAACCTATATATCTTTGTACAATTGTCATGAATAGAATTTTTAATTCAAGTGGAGTGTTAATTTTTAAATGCAGATTATGTACAGAGTGTTATTCCTCTTACCACCTTGGTACTTCTTATACCATAATCAAAACATTTTTGTTACTTTATTCATGTCCTCATATATAGTGGATATTAGGGTTAGTCCCTAGGTAGCGTTCCTTCCCCATTCCACCACAATAGAGGGAAGAATTAATATGTTCGTATAACCACCAATTTTCTTCCAACATAAGCAATACAAATACAGATACATCTATGTATATTTCACTCACATAAAATTAGTGGGATTTTCCATTCATTTTCATACTAATAAATACAATCATTTGAAACCATCAGAACATCCTACTTCATTCTTTCATAACCCTTAATGGCAATAAAAAAATTAATTAGCACAAAATTATCCGCATGGTCGTGTACTTATCTAAATTTTTCTTGGAAATGTATTAAAGTCTATCCTGTTCCCCCTAACCATGGTCATAATTTCTCAATAGTTCCCCGCAAGCTCCAACTTCTATCTTCCAGAAGCACAAATTAGTATTTTTTTCTCGTTTCACACCCTCTTAACACTTAGCAGTGTCCTGCTAATTTTTGGGTTAAGTCAATTCTCTCTCCCAATGTCTGTATGGTAGTGTGTTTGTTGCTATGGAGTACCAAATACACATTCCTTGGAGTTGGTTGTTTCCTACGAGGAAAACACAATAAATTGGTTGTTGTTAGTCGATAAACATGGGTAATTAAAACACTGTAAAAATGAAAATAATGCATACATAAACATAAACTAAAAAATAAGAAATAAAACATGAAAAATACTTATATGAATACAGGATACTTGCAGAGAATTGTTTGAGTAATGGTGCTAAAAAATCTTCAACAAGGAAGTTCATTTCCTCAATCTCCTTTCAAGATTCCTCTATCACTCAAAGAATTAAAAAGACTATCTAAATGATTAAATCATCTCATAAATGGAATTCTTCATTCCTAGGGAAAAATTTTGATAGCATAAAAATTCATTTCTTCTTCTTATTTCTTACATCTCCTAGAAATTGTATTTATAAATTTTCATAGCCACTCCTCCTCCCCTTGGCTCATCAATGTTGTGCTTCACCTCATAAATGAGATGAGAGCTACCAATTCCCTTCCTTGAAGGATTCTTGGGGCTTAATGCTCAAATTTATCATCTCATCAAATAAATATTTGGAGTGTTACTGAAGCAAGTTCACAACCCCAGGTGTTGATTGGAATTTCCACGACCATGCAAATACCAAACAAATGGTCGCGCGGCCGTTGATTTTCAGTAATTGTGCACCCACGCGGTCTAATTTTTTATCTTGAACCTTAGGAAAGATTTTTATTTTTTGCTTTAATGGTGTTTCCAACTAAAATTGTCACCAGTTTATGTGTTGATCACTGACTTTGAGTTTCTCTTATGAGTGTCTCGTAATGTGTACATATGCATGTATGATTTCCATATGATAATAGTTTCACCCCGATGTATGCTTTTAGGAATAAGTGTATAACTAAAAACCATCACCTTTTGTTGATCTGAATGAGAATATTACTAACTTTTTGAGAAGTAACTGACTGTGGAGATTAGTAGGGAAAATAATTGGGTGAGAATTAAATATAACCATGCTATAGAGAAATTTTGATGTAAAAAAGTGTTTATACGAGGTTCATTCTAGGTCCTTCATTTTTAGAAATAAAAATTGTCATGAAGGATGTTTTATGTGAAGCTATTGAAAAGAGAGTGCCTGAAAATTCAAAATGGAAACACTTTCATTTTGGAGCTCGTGCAAAAAAAAACAAGGCAGCGTACCGAGAAATAGTGGATCAAGTTTGATATCGTCAAGGAAGAAGAAAGGTATTGTCCCGAGGCGTTGAAACCACGATCAAGCGAGCGTGGTATCTGATCAAGCGAGCGCAAGGATAAAAGGAAAAGGAGCCAACGAGTCCAGAGATTTTTTGGCTAAAGTTTCTTGAGATTTTGGGAATGTTGTAGTTGTTTTGAGGTTGTAATGTTCTGAGTGTTCATGAGAAAATCAAGTTGAATTTTTTTAGTGTGTATTTTCCGAATTGAATGTAATTTCCGACTATGTTATTTTCTATTTCTGAAGCTATGCAGAATTCTATGAATGTTGTGAGCTTTGTTTTCATGGTGGATGTAATAGAATCATTTTTATCGATAATAGAAGATGGGAATTCTGGAAATAATATGAAAATTTTTGTAGCCCTTTAATTTTTTATGAATGCATCTAATCTATGAATAAATTTTCTAAGTTTGTTAACTGAGAATGAGAATATGAATGGTTACGAAGCCCATGATTTTTCATATCTAAACTCCCTTTAATGATTTATGGTTTTGGCTCACCTCAGGTGAAACTCTCCTCTAGTTCTAGAGGAGTGAAAATGTTGGTGAAGTGCTAGACTACGGAGGCTCTTTGTTGGCACCCCCAGTCGAACCTTGGGTCAATCTGAATCCAAATTTTATTTCCAAAAATGCGTTATGTTATCAAGACCTTGAGTTTTACAACAAGGGTTTTATATTATGTGCTCGTGTTATATCCGTCACAATCTACAAAAATGGTGGCAGAATGAGGTAGACCGCTTTGTCTTACAATATTCATAACTTAGGGAAAATAATTTAGACTAGGTCAAAGAAGAAATACTATATGCAAAACCTGGTTGTGATCAGTATGAGATATTTTGGTGTGATTTTCCCTAGAAGCTAGAAATTTGGCTTACAAAGCTGAAAAGAGTCGTTTAATTCTAGGTTAACGTGACTTTTATAGCTAAAAAACATCAATTATTCTCCCTTGTAGAAGAAGTATTGAAATTTTGCATGCGAGGATGCTTGCCAACGGAAATTCTGCTTTGGATTAAGGTACTTCTAATATAAGAGCACATGTTATAATTTCAACAAGGTCAAATGGTAGGATAAATGACTTGGTTTGGGGGAATGGAATAGGGAGGAGGAATGTTCCGTTAATTTGGGAGGATGAATGAAGTATTATACTGAATCAAGAAAAGTTATGGCAAGCAAGAGATTTTTGAGTGCTGTAGAGAGCAAGCATAGTTGAAGAGAGGCTGAGAAGAATTTGTAGGAACTTAGGGCTAGAAGAAGATATTTATAGTGCATAGGTGATGTTTTCAGTAGTTTAGAATACCAGAAAAAGGAAATGAAGAGTCGAAAATTTCAGAGAGAACGTGTACGAGGAAGTTATTTCTCTGGTACAGTAAGGAATTCCAACGTAAGTAAAAGTGGAACTAGGACATATGGTTTAAATGTGGTTACTCTGATACATAAAGTAGGACAAGGGTTTTGGATGCCTAAGTTAGATAATTGTCTAGCTAAAATATCACATGAAGATACGGTAGTGGACGACAGTCTGAATTTCATGAGTTTAAATTGTTGCAGTTGAATGAATTAGGGCTATCAGATTTACTGGACATCCACCAAAGGGAGGGGTGATTAGCTTGGCAGCATATGCAATGATTCAAGGATTCCATGAGTAAATTATCATATCCTATTGATCTTCACCATCAAAGGGACATTTAACAATGTTTTTTTACCCATGACCAGGATTTTTCTCTCGCAAAAAAATATGAATAAAATATAACATGCTCTCGAGTTGGCTATGCAAATGGAAGCTATGGCAAGATGTCCACAGTAGTATAAGGAAAGGGGGTCATCATGAGATCCTACCATTACGGGGCTCGAAACTCAAATTTATACTTTAATTAAAATACTGATGAATTTTGGACCAGCTCAACCAACAAGATCTCAGGTATGGTGTACCCATTGCTAGGTCGAAGGACACCATGTCATGAAGTTCCTATGATTGTGGGGCCCCGGAGCATGCATTACACCTATGGTTCATACTTAGGGTCATACTTAGGGTCATACTTAGTTCTAGTCATTCTGTAGCCCACCAGGTATGAATGCAACATATTATTGTGAAATATGTTGCAACTTTGGGCATCGACCTCAGTCATGTCCTACTTTATAGAAGTATTCAAATGTTCTTAATAACTTTTTTTGTGAATTATGTGGATCACCAAATCACCATACGAATCAATGTTGATTCTTCAACCTGTATCAAAAAATCCTTAACGAATGGGCATCTATAAATAACTGAACTCAAAAAGAAGCTACATGAATTACTTTATAAAGGTTATATTCACCCACGTGTGTCCCCCTCAAGAGCTCTTGTCTTATTTTTCTAAAACAAGGATGGCACGATGAGCTTGTGTATATACTACATACAACTTAATAAGATGACTATTAAGAATAAGTACGCTTTTCCCAGGATATATGATCTATTCGACCAAGTCAAAGGTGCTACTGTGTTTCCTAAAATAAATTTATGATTAGGATATCATCAAATATGGGTAAGGGATGAATACATACCCAAGAAAAAATTCTAAACCTGCTACAACCATTATGAGTTTGTGGTTCTACCTTTTGGTCTTACCAACTCTCCAACAACATTTATGAGAATTATGAATAAGGTATTCCATTCTTTAATTTTTTTAATGCTTTTTTTTTCAAATATTGATTTGTTTTTTTAATTTCTTCAAAAAAAAGTTTCTTCAATATTTTTTTAGAAGTTTAATTTTTATATGTTATTATTATTATTATTTATTTTAAAGTTTTTTTTTTTAATTTGTCTATATTGTATTTTTTTGTGTCTTTTTTTAAAATTTTATTTTAATGTTTTTTTTCTTTCTTTTTGGTTTATCTCATCATTATTATTTAGAGAGTTTTATGTTTTTTTGGTCAATTGTTTAAATTCTTTTCCTAAATTATGTTTTTTTAATGTTTTCTTTTCTGTAAACGTTTTTTTTTATGCTTTTATTTTTTGTTTTTATTTCTCTTATTTTGATTCTTTATACGTTTCTACATTTCTTATTGGTCCTTTTTTGTGTGATTTTTTTTTTTTTTTTTACTTTGTATTGTTTCAATGTGTTCATGTTCTCAATATATTTGATTGCATATATATGTAAAAAAAAAAATGTAGAAGCAAAACGTCTAGGAGAATATTTTTTTTATCGATTGTGTACTTCTTCTGCGGTCGATACGATTCTGGAAACACCCCTTTTTTTTTGCATAGTCTTTAATATGTTTATTAGTTTCCAGTTTTTAATATTATTAATAATAATATTATTAATATTATCATTATTATTATTAGTATTGTATGAAAATAAAAATAGAATATATATATTTCTCAATAATGAAATATTGGTTTGAAGAAACAATTTAAAGATTAAAAAATAAAATATTAACACAAGTTTCCAAAAAAAAAAAAAAATTGACGTACGGAGTATCAAAAACTCCAAAATGACATATAAATTCATTTGTTTTGTAATTTTTTTCATTCATCATTACTGAAGTGTTTCCTATCCAGTGATTTCAATACATTATATATATATAAAACATTACATTTAATAAATCGTTATTAATATGATACACGTAAAATAAAAATACATTAAAATAAATTAAATGGAAAGAATTTTTTCAAATAATATTAACACTGTGGTTGGAAAATGTTGGAATTTTCAGAATTTTAGTAGAGATGATATTTTATCATTAATGTCATCCTTAGAATCTTAAGGCTTTTCACAGACGTCATATTTTATCTTTAATACCATGCCTGAAAATTGCTAGAATTTTAGGACTTTTGATATTTTATCTTTAATGTCACGTGTATCGTTGGAATTTTAATATTTTTAATAGTTATGATATTTTATCTTTAGTCATTATGAAAATATGTTGACAATTTTTGTTTTCAACGTGTCTTTTTTACAAAAGCAATTGGAGACGTTATTCCAACATCAACACATTTTGTTTTTGGGGTGTTTTTTGAACACCAAAAATTGGAGACGTTATTCCAACATCAATACTTTTCATTTTTAAGGTGTTTTTGGCACACAAAAATTTGGATTTTACTTCCATTTTTAAAAAATGTTGAAAATTTGACCTAGGAAAAAGAAAGGTTATTCCAGAATAACACTTTACATTTTAGGTTATTTCTTCATGTTTTTTTTATGCTTTTTTTGGTTATAGTTCTCTTTTTGAGGTAATAGTTCTCATTCAAACATTAAATTTGTTATTAGCATGTTATTACTTTAGAACACATAACCTCAAACATAAATAAGGTCATGATATCCATGATAGAAACTAGTTAACATGTTCACAGCATAGGCCCATAAACAATTTTCTTTCTTTATAGAAATCACATATCTACACATTCCATCTAGGTTATTATGTCATAACATCATAACATATTAACTCATACCTGAATGTTATAACCATAACCATCTACATAGGTCAATCCAAATGAGCACGATACATAAAACATCAATATCTTAATTCCATAACCCTAATAATCAAGTTAGCTAACATATAACAAAAAGAAGTCAACATATAACATGCTCATCAAAAACATGTGACATAATCATCAAGTTTAAGTAACATAAAACAACAAAATTTTATTACCATGGATGGCTATCCGACGAACGTACATATGACCACACTTATTCACTAACATTTATCATACATGTAAGCACAAAAACAATAAAATGAAAAACATGTATATAAGTAACCCTAATTCTTATAACACCCTTTAACCACATACCTACATGCCAAACATACAACCTAGATGACGATCTACTATTACTATGAATTTTAGTGCTACTAATTCAATTTGATGTTCTGCATGTCCGGTTATATCTTAGACAACATATCAACATCATATCTTATCAAATACATCATGATGACATAAAATGCATACAATCACCTCATGGAAAACAACCTTAACCATGAGAATGCATGCATAACAACATATCAAAACTCAAATGCATAAAAAATGCATATACGACCAACATCCATGAATGGGACCCACATACAATCACCATCAACTTTCATATGGTGACAACATTGTGACTACGACCAATGCCATAATATGCAATAAGTACATGAAATATAAGTATGAGTAACACATATGAAATATGAAAGCACGATCAACACACCAGCAAAGGAGAGGTCAACCATGATCTGACACCACCTGTAACCTCCACCTCCGCTCACACCTTCATAAGTAACGGACCAACCAGGGTAAACATAATATCATGGGTAGTTAAGATATACTCGTCCTCCTTGATGACTTTAAGTAAGTGGAATTGAAGTGGAAAACCATAACAAAAACTTATACCACTTGCTAGAGGACCTCGAGAGGCTATCCCAATCATCGACCTGACTTGTCCCTATGTCCCATTGAACTTTTGTCAATAAAAAACCAAAAAATATCCCACATTTATGAATGCATGGGTATGGGAGGAATTGCATGCACCCATAAATGTGTATTCCTACATCTAGGGACTAAATTTCCTAGACGTGTGCCTACGGCCATAGGTTTTAAGGCTCTTTTCAACCCCATAAATCTGGCCATTTCCTAGAACTTGTTGTAACTTCTAGAGTCAACTAAATACATAATGACAAGACTAATATACCAAAGCTAAGTCTAGGACTAGGCCTGACCATCCCCAACCGGGACTACAATTTTGTTAAACACTTGGCATGAATGAAATATATAGATCTAGGATACATGATAGGCATGAATGAAATCTACCACTTACTACAGGACCCTAAGAGGCTATCCCAGTCATCCACCTGACTTGTCCCTATGTCCGTTTGAATTTTTATGAATAAAAAACCCAAAAATATCCCACATTTCTAAATGCATGGGTTTAGGAGGCTTCAAATGCACCCATAAATGTGCATTCCTACATCTAGGGACTAAATTTCCTAGACATGTGCCTACTGCTGCAGGTTTTAAGGCACTTTTCAACCCCATAATTCTGGCCATTTCCTAGAACTTCTTGTAACTTATAGAGTCAACTAAATATATAATGACAAGACTAATATACCAAAAGTAAGTCTAGGACTAGGCCTGACCATCCCCAACCGGGACTACAATTTTGTTAAACACTTGGCATGAATGAAATCTACAGGTCTAGGATACAGGATAGATCATGCATGAATGAAAAACATAAAGAGACATTACAAGAAGGATAACCGCCCTCTTATTTTAACATATATGACATTAATTAGGTCTTACATCAATTATATTAGCATTTACAAGTAAATACTTAAAATAGCCATGACCCAAATCAATCAGTTAAACATTATTATAACCAAAATAAAACCATGGAAATAGTAGTTAGATAACAACCATTAAATCCACACATTAGTAAGTAAAAAATAAAGAGAACTTAGCTTCTGTTAGACATAAGAAATAATTGATGAGGTTTGGGAGTTCCACGTACCACCCGACCATAAACATAGTTGAGCCAATCTCTCTTCAGCTAGTCACCCTCGTGCCATATTCAAAGCATGTATGTCAGATCCCATGGATAAAACAATCAACAGAGCATGCCTAACTAGAAGTAATCACCAAATCACTATGAAGTATTACAGGAAGAAAGAGAAACTCTTCATGCAGAGGAAGCAAGCCCTAGGCAAGATTAAGAAATGACAATCCAAAAAATTCTTGTAGCAAAGAGAAAAGCACCACAGGAACCCATTGAAGTAGAAGATAATACTATAATAGAACAGACGCCAATGGAAATTGAACTAAACAAGGAAGATTTACGTGCTGAAGAAAGGGTCCTGAAGCAATTACTAAATGAATGGAGGAATCTAGATGAGAGATTTATTCCAGAATACTAGAAGAAACTCTACAAAGAAAGGTTCAAACATTATCTGACAGCCCAAGCACAAAAAGAATAAGTACCCCTAAAACCATTACATTAAAAGGATCTAATCAACAACAAAAAGGAAGTAAGAAAAAAGGAAGAAGGACATTGCATGATTCAATACAACTAGTCGGTGAAATTTTAGTTAATACAAGAAAGACAATACCGTTAACAATGATATTCCAACCAATACCAAAATTTACTCAATGAAAGTAATCTCCTGGAACATTACAGGACTCAATAGTAAAGGAAAACAATGATATCTAAAAGAAAGACTCAAGACAGAAAAACCTCAAGTAATGATGTTACAAGAAACTAAAGTTTCGACATAGAAACTTCACACTATACTTCACTCTTTTAAACAACACTTTGAGGCCATGGATATTGATTCAAGAGGTACGGTAGGGGGTATAGCCATTCTCTGGAATCCTGTTGAGGTAACAGTGGAAGGCTGGATAGGCCTTCGTCGCATATTAACAAGATGTTTTAGATAAGTAGGAACAAAGGAAAAGGTACTCATATCAGTTGTTTATGGGCCTCCAGATCGAGGAGAAAGAGAGGAATTTTTACATAGTACCTGGAATCTTAGCAACATGTACCAGGAGAAATTTTGGTTATTAGGAGGAGATTTTAACACGATATTAAATCTTACTAAAAAAAGGTGGAATAGGGAGAGAAGATATTGAGATAGAACAATTTCGGGACTTGCTCACTGATCCTAAACTTGTAGATATACCTAGAGTGAATGGAAATTTCACTTGGAATAATATACGTGGGGAAACACATCAGATAGCATCCATATTGGACAGATTTCTAGCCTCGGAAGATTTAGTAAGCCTAGATGTTTATTATGAAGTAGCAATCCTCGCAATGTTAGGTTCAGACCATTGGCTTATAAGCATAGAAATAGACATCAAAGAAAATCCGAAGAGCAGGCCTTTTATATTTGAACTATTCTGGTTAAGGGTTCCCACATTTTTAGACAAAGAAAAACAATGGTGAGAAAATAACCATGCTGTAGGAAGGAACATAATGCACTCATTTCAACTTCGGTTGAAAAAACTTAAATCAGAAATTAATAAATGGAATAGAATAGAATTTGGTAACATCCATCAGGACCAGGAAAGACTGAAAGAAAGTATGAAGAATTTTCAACATAATATGATTTTAAATGGAAGATTAGAGGCTCTTGCCTTAGAAGAAGGAAAGATTCTGATTCAATTGGAAGAATGAAGAAAGCAGGAAGAAGTGTTATGGAAGCAAAAATCGTGGGTACAATGGTTGAAGGAAGGGGAGAGGAATACAAACTTTTTCTATAAAAAAATTTATTTAATAGAAAGAGAATAATAGAATATTCTCATTGAAAGACCAAAATGGGAATCAAGTACTTCAACATAAAGATATGGAAAAAATACTAGTAGATAATTTCAAAGATATTCTCATATAACCTCAGCAGAATAGTCAGGAAAAAAATGATAGAATAACTAGCAACATTCCTTCTATTGTCAGTAGATATCAGAAAATTGCTTTAATGCGATAAATCACTGTAGAAGAGGTGGAAGAAGTGGTTAAGAACATGCCTAAAAATAAGGCTCCAGGCCCGGATGGATTTACATCAGAATTTTTTGAAGTGACCTGGTACTTCATGGGTCAATATATTTGGGAATTGGTAGAATAATCAAAGAGGTTCAGAAATGCATATCCAACTCTTAATTCTACATTCATAACTCTCATCCCAAAATAGGACATTACAGATACTCCAGCAGGCTTCAGACCAATAGATTTATTTAATGTAATCTACAAGATATTGTCGATGATCATGGTTAATAGACTTAAAACACTCCTACCAAGTCTGATATCTCCGGAACAGACATGTTTCATGAAGGGGAGACAAATTCTGGACGAAATTGTCACTTCTCAAGAAGAAAATGACTCTTTAAGGACACTCAAAGTGAAAGGTATGTTAACTAAACTGGACCTCTCTAAATAATATGATTCCGTAAGTTTTCCTTACGTGATAGTAGTTCTCAAATATTTTGGTTTTGACAATAGATGGATACAATTGTTGAATTTGTTCATTTCATCCCCTAATTTCTCAATTCTTCTGAATGGCGTCCCTTCCCAGCCTTTTAACATATCCAAAGGTCTCCCTCAAGGGGATCCCCTGTCGTTGTTTTTTTTTATCTTAGCAGCTGAGGGATTTGGTAGAATAATTAAGGCTTAGTTATCAAGAGGTCATTTAAAAGGATTGAGCTTATGGGGACCATATCTAATCCTTACGCATCAATAGTTTGTTGATGACATACTTCTGTTTTTTCAGGCTTTAGTCAGAGAAGAAAAATCCATCTTAAACATTCTGAAAATATTCATGGAAGTAACAGGTACTCTAGTTAAAAATGATAAATCAAATGTCTATTTTTTCAATATCAATGAAGCCACAAAGAGATTCCTAGCTCAAATACTAGGCTTCAATGCTGGAATCTTCCCCATGAAATACTTAGGTTTTCCATTAAATACAACCTCCCTAAGGGTTTCATGATGGAAGGACCTTCTTAATCGGCTGCAGAAAAGATTACAAAATTGGGCATTTCGAGCCTTGAATTCTCCTAGTTGTGTAATATTGTTAAAATCGGTTCTTAAATCTATACTAGTGTATCAATTATCTAGGATGGTGGCTCCAAAGACAATATGTAATAATATGGTGAATATTTTTAAGAAATTTCTCTTGCAAGGGGTCCAAGAAGCTCTAAAATGGGCGCTTCTCTCATGGGAAAAACTCACAAAGTTTAAAACAACAGGAGGACTGGGCCTTCGAGACCCCTACATGTTAAATCAAGTTATGGGAGCCAAATTATGGTGGATATGGATAAAAGGAGGACATGATCTCTCGAAATTGATTTGGGAGCGAAAATATCACATGCCGAGGACATTACCAGGGAAAGTAAAAGCAAATACTAACCCCAAAGGGTCTAACATCTGGAACTTAGCAAGTATCAACAAAGATTGAATTTGGAAACATAGTTTCTAGGAAGTAAGGGGAGGAAGGATGGCTCTGTTTTGGGAGGATTCATGGCAACAAAGACAAAAACTATTTAGCCATCTTGATTTAGGGGAAATTTTTCTCTTCACAAAAACACCAAATAGGCGAACTATAAAAAAATATTGGTATTAGAGAGAGGAAAACCAATGGAGAAAATGGAAAGGTCAAAGACATTGAACATAAGCCCCAGAGACACTATAGTGGAAAAATCTGGAAAAGGAACTAAAAAATAGAAAAACAGTTGTCGCAACAGGGAAAGATATACTCAGATGGGGCTATCAGAGAAAAGTTATGTTCACCATACATAAGGGATATTACATCAAAGCTCATAATATACATAATATAGTAGTCCATATATGGAGAAAAAATAGGTCACTTAAATATGGGCCAAAAGTGGAACACTTCCTTTGGCTCCAAATTCATGAAATGATACTGGCCTGGGATCAGTTACAGTGGAGAGGAATGTATGGCCCTTCACTTTTTCATATGTCTAACAGACAAGAAGAAACAATAGAACATCTTCTAAATACCTGTGAAATGGCAGAGACTTTCTGGAAAAATAATGAAAGGATCTTTCAGCAAAAAGACAGAGATAATACAAGCGTTAATGAGATGATTATCAAATTGGGGCTAAGACCTTATTTCCTCCTGAATACCTTTTCCTCTACCTTTCGGATCACTACTTGGTGTTGAGACAGACAATAGTTTCTTCATTTTATCCAAGGGTGCCTAAACTATAGTTGTGAAGAACTAGAGGATAGCACGGAGAACATAATAGCTTTCTCAGCCCATTTTTCAACAATATTTTCCTCAATGTGTTCCCAATCATCCACTCTTACATACATCTGATCTTCCTAATCATCGGCTTCATGAGCATATGGCCAACCAACCTGTTCGAAGCATGCTCAACTACCTTCCTGGGTCATACAATATCCCTTTTACCGTTCCAGATTTGTACATCATATGTATTGGGGAGGCTTATTTTTTAGCATGTGCTTTGTTTCCTAAGGCATAATGCCCAGCTCTGATAGCCCACTATAGAGGATAGGGCCACAAAAGATTTATTGCTAAATTATAACACTTTAAACATGAGATCCATTTGGTAGGCCATATCCATAAACAGCGACCTAGAAGGCACAAACTCTGGAAGTGTGTGTGGAAAAGATAAAGGGAAGGGAATTTCATTTTGAACTATATTTCAGGCGAATAAATAGAAAGAAAAACCCCTATATATGAGAAGGGCCAATGGCTGATAGTACTACATAAAGGAATGAAAAATAACTATAGTCAGTTGGAAATGCACATATACGTATTAACCACTTCCTTCATGTATTCCTCATCGGGGGAGATGAAGCAGTTTGGAATGTAGAGCTATCAGCAGAAGACCTCAACACCTTCCAGAAAGCTACCGCCATGAAGAATTCTCTTATAAAGAAAGAAGGGAGTTCAAAAATTGAATTTATTATTGGTTCATCAATTTCGCTTTAGCGGCTGCACACTTCCCTTTAGTCAGAACGTTCTTTCTCAATATGGTTTTCGGGCGGGTTACAAGAGGAACATTATATATGATCTTCCGATCATATTAGGCTTTTTAACCCAAACCCACCTATGATTCAGATAGATGGGATAGATAAATAGTTATTTGGGCTCCAAAAGGAAGTTGCTCCCACTCTTTCACCTCCAACTGAAACAATAAAATTACAACACTGAACTCTGGGCTAACCCAAAGAAATTGAGAAAAATGGATGGATGGGATGGAAGGAAGAGCTTCACATAGAGCTGTTGGATGGATGGATGGATTGAAATGCAAAGAATGGCTGAAATGGCCTGGCCATTTGCGTGCTTTTTGGCATGTCAACGTCACTACACACCTTCGAAGGGACAGAGTCACTCACTATTCATATGGTGAGGGTTCAAGTAGCGATCAAACGCACGCAAATGTAAATTAAGTGGGTTATCACTCACCTGTATGAATGCTTATTAATAGATTCTTAGATTCTATTCCAAGTAGTTGGCTCTAACACAACTGGGGGAGTCTAAATGAACAACGAGTCGTGTTTATCTGAAAGGGAGTTGGCAGGTACGGATTGAACGGAATGCGGGGATGCGGCTTGAATGGGAAAAGCGGTAAAGCGGTAATGCAATAATGGGGCAAGGGGAGAAGCGGAAGGCATATTTCACTTGGGTAATTGGATAGAATGGAGAACGGAAAGCATACCTGGTAGGAAAAAAGAGAGTGTAACATGTGTATATATTTGTCGTTGTAACGCTATTGTCATCATGAATTGCTAATTGCCATTGACCACTATTTCCAATCCAATCAAAATCAACCTCAAAGTCACCATGTATTGGTACGACCTCCATCGGTAAGAGCAAACCTAACTGAAACATGTACCTACCTTATTGGGAAGATACCTGATTGGGGAAAAGACCTACCTCATTGTGGAACCCAAATTGTGTAACTTTACTAACTAACCACAGACTTACAGACTAATAGACTCCCTCACCTCAGTGACCCATATTATCCCGTATCTTCTTCCCTTGTTGGATGAAGTGAAAGATAGGTGGAAACGTGTATGTCACAAAGGGCTGTTGGTAAGTCATGCAGTCTTGTCTCCTACAGGTGCTTATGGGAAAGCTCCAGCTCTATGTTGTTCCGTTAGGTGGATGATAAAATAAGTTCCGTTAATGTGAGCTCAGAGGAATGTTGTTCCGTCAGGTGGGTATCTCTCTATTTCCACCATTACACTTATAATCTTCCCTTGCCAATGGAATATCCTTCCTATCGTACCCGATCTCCTCATTTCTTTATTCCCTTCCCGATAATCTTGAACTTCTTAATTACGCCCTCCTTTGACAAATATATGATTAATCCTTTTACCCACATGGCATTACATTGCATGGATTGGGTTACACTCCCTACGAACCAAACCGAACCTTCTCTGACCGCGGAACCACAAGAGGCAGGCTGGCACCCGATACACACTCCCGGATCTTGGAATTCATTTGCCTGGCTTACCTTTTTATTGATGCTTCCCGAACTTACCAACCCTAAACACCACGATTGATGGGGCTTCGCGGAACCACCACTTAGGCTGGCTGGAGACTACTTGTTTTTTAGAGGAAGGAGGCTTTATACCTGACCTGATACCGCCTTTGATAGGGGCATTATATAGGCTTCTATATTTACTTACACACATTCATGACTCCGCACTGCCCTACTAATGCTCTATATACGATCGTGTCACTTCACTCTTGCCTTTTATGGATGGGATGGATCGGGTACCTACTACTACCTGAGATCCTTACCACCACCCATATACGAATCCTTCTCCTTCTGACCTTGACTCTCTATACTAATCCTTCTGAACTTACATTGACAATCTAGAATTAGAGCTCAAATGGAAGGACACTTTGGTTGGGATAGCCCAGAAACAGGAATACTTCAGTACTTCGCTAAGTCTTTCTTTAGTGGGGGGGTGGGCTGGCGGGAAATCAAATGCCAGGTGATCGCTCGTCTTCATTTCCCTAGATTTGGGGTTACCCTTCACTTTGAGAGAAGGATATTGACCGGGGGGGCATCAATCAACAAGTATGAATCTATGGTGATACTCCTAATACCTGCCCATATATCTTTAGATGGATCATCATAACCCATTCCGAGGTTGTGAGTTTGACGAGTGGATTCGTTCTTGGATACCTACCCAAAGAAAGAAATGAAATAAGGGGTAGTTTAGACCTCACCAAAAGAAGCCTTCCAAAGAGGGCCTGCCAAAAAATTCCTTCGATACAGACAAAACCTTCCAATGAGAGGGTCTTCAAAGGAAACCTTCCAACCAGAGCCATCCAGACACAGCCTTCCAACTAAGAGCCTTCCAGTGGAGAGAAAACAAATAGAGCCCAGAAACAACCTTCCAATGGAACCTTACAGAGTAGAGCCAAGGTGTAGATCCATACAGAGCTAATACAACTGATTAAAGGGCCTTCCAGTTTAGACCTAACCATACAAATTATTGAATTTACCAACCGCCAACAAAGAAGGAGGGATATGAAAGAGTGCTTAATTTAGATCGCTTGACCCCAAAGGCATACCATAAGGTTCCGCTACCCCAAAGGGCCCATGAGGGTCTGCAACTGATTGCCTTCTTTAAGTCGTTGATCGCTTCTCTTGCCGGGTTGTGGTTGATCGCTTTGCTTTCTGGGCAGGATTGATACTGGTGGTGGTTATCCATATCGCTTGGAATCCAAAGATAGGAGGGTAATTGCCAACAAGAGACCCAATGGATTCTATAACCCATTACACAAGAAGAGAGAAGGAAGTTCTATTTCATACCGACCATGACTGCCCTACAGGGGATAAGAAAGAGGTGAGTGATATAGTATGGCGTTCACTTCAAGCTTTCATTAATGAGGAGTGGACATGCAAAGAAAAGAAAATAGGGGTGGGTTCCTGGGCCTATCATTAGGCGGTTGCGGGCCTAGCTGTAACTAACGTGTTCCTTGTTATGGGTATATATAGGAAGTGGGCAAGCGTTCGTAATAAATCGGCTGGATCAACCCAGCAACATAAGCAATCTTCCGGATCCAACCTGAATCATATCAAAGCCAAAGCAACAGCGCGTCACCGGATTCAACCAATGATAAAAAACTATGTATCGTAATATAAATCTCTGCTCCTACACTCTCTTAATCCATTCTCTCTGGGCCCTCCTATCTTCTTTTCCATGGACCAAGCGTAATCATAGGGTTATTATGTTATTTGTGCAGTCCTGTTATTCCTGGCGTGATGCAAGTGCGGTTCCTGTGACTTGGCGGGGTGCCTAACTCTGGCTCCTCCAGGTGAGGGATGGATAGGGAGGGTAAGTGATCAGAGGGCATGAGTATTGTGGTAGAGTAAGGGTTTCATAAGGCGTTGGCATTTTTTCCATAAATCCTAATGTGTGGATGCAGATTGAAGCAAGGATCTGCTGATCTCTCTTGCTGCATTTATGTTTCTTCCGTATTAGAGGTAAATAAAGGTTATTTAGGTCAACAAAGTTGAGCGATCCCATGGCTTTTCCTTTTGCCAGTGGGTGACCGTATCCTGTTGAAGTGATCCCGGCTCGTGCTAATTTCCTTCTTATTCTTCTTTGAAGCTCCATCCATCAATCAAGCAAGCCAGTAATAGGTTGCTCAAAGGGTATGGTGAAATAAGGAAAAAAGAGATTGAAGTGTCCCGATGAGGTATTGGCTTCTGACTTGCCAAAGAAGTGTTTGTATGGGTCAAAACCAGCTACTGATAAGGTTTCCAAAATTGTGTTCCAATCTAAGTTGTTCTTGGCAGTGCCCACCAAGTAGGCAATAAGCGATAGCGATCAAGTGGCTCCCTCCTTCTTGACACCACCCCCTCCTTTCAATTCATTTACACCAACCTTCTTCCTTCCACCACAACACCATTTATCCCTGCAACTCAAAATCTACCCAGCGCAAGCTATCACACTTGAACAAGATGCAACCCTTCGACTATATAAAAGCTATTTCACCATAGCTAACCTGAGCCATAGCTAACTATCATTTCCATAAGAAATCCACTGTATGAAACCTGAAGCATATAGACCATAACCAAAGATAAACATCCATTTCCATAAGCATAATGAATCCACCGGAGCTAACCACCATTTCAAGAGCCAAACAAAATCAGATCAACACAGCAATCTGATAAATCCTTCAACTAGATCCAAGCTCTTCCACAAGAGCCAACCTGGTACTACTAGAGCCAATCTGAAGAGCATAATCAATCCACCCGTCGGGGCTGAAACTAGAACCGGATCAGCCCAGCCACTCACTTGATCAAAGCCAGCTGATTCAACCTACGATTACTTCCAGATCAAACAAGCCAAAACAATCCAACCGAGTAGGCAATCGTGATCGATCAACAAGTTGCCCATGGTCTGTATTTGGTATAATAAGTAATGTTCTTAAGCAGCAGATATCTCAATCCATTCATATTCTCTTGTGGCCACCCCCTCTCTTTTTTCAAAGTGTCATGTGTAGACCAAGCGTATCCAAAGAGTTCTTGGTAGATGGTAGGTGCCTAGCTCTGGCTCCTACAGTTGAGGTATGTCTAGGGCGTGAAGGTAAATGATCAGAAAAGGTATGTTTGATTTTGGACAAAATCCATTTCTGTGTTCCGATGAGTGATTGGCCATTTTTCCTCCTAAAAGTGAAATTCTATATATTCAAACTGGCTACTGATAATTTTTTCCAAATTATGTTCCAAGCGAAGATGTTCTGGGTTGTGCCCAAGTGGTGGGCGTATCCTAAAGTGATTCCGTCTCGTGCTAATGTCCCTCCTTAAGTTCCTTCCCTTATTCCATGTCCTTTCTCCGGCTGACTACAGCAAGCAAGATGTGCTAACACTCAAACGGGTCAATCCCTCCTGTTATAGGTAATTGTGCTTAAACGATATGTTGCAATAGAGAAAAAATCTCCATTGCGCTGGATGGACGAGCTTAAATTGTCTGAATCTTTCATCCATATCATACGAATTTGGCATCGAAAACTCCTCCGATAGAAGCTAGAATTTGTTCTGTTTGGATATTTATTAGTTCGATATGGTTTACGCGTCATTGGTTCCCAAAAGAGTAAATATTTCCATCAGCTAAACCCTTTATGACCCTGCCTTTGGACTCATATTCCGTTCGTACACGATCGACGGAGGCCTCTTCAACATGTGTTACTACGTCGTATGCTCCTACTCCGTCTTTCCTTCCATAAGTTCTCAATTTTGGTTCTTTTCGATCCCCAGTTGCTACGGGGAACGAAGGGCGAGATACAATTTTTTAACCTATTATTACTTAAATTCCCACTTCAAGTCCAGCTAGCCGTGGGTCAATGCTATACTTTCCTCTCAAAAATTGACCAGTTTCGATTACTAAATTCAACGATCAATGACCCTTTCACTAGCGAATTTACCATCTCGATAGACCAGTTTCTTTCATGCCCATACTAAAAGAACTCCCTTTTCTATGAACTGCCTACAGTTACTTCATTGGAAACGAAGCCTAAGCTAGAGTCTCGACAAATGAAAGCTGGGACTGGGAATATTGGGATTTGACAGCTGGCGTAACGAAAGCGACCAATTCCTCTGCCCTTGTTCATCATTCATTCTTTCTTACATAGGGATGGCTCTCACTGCTTCTGGGTGAATGGAAAGGAAGGGAGGGTCCATATTTAGAAACCTCACCCTATTACACACAGATGGATGGGGAAGCCCTTTTTTATAATAGAGAGCACTTCAACCCATTTATGTATGCACTATGCCGTCTTGGCAACTTCCTTTCCTAGGCGTCAATGCAATGATGTCAGAAATAATGAATTATGTGCTTAGATGGACCCTGTGCTTCTACGTTGCCGAAGAACTTCTATCTATGAACCCACACTATAGCCCCTAGAGCACGCCCAAGACCCATAGGACCCAGTAAGGTTTGAAGTAGTTGTTTGCCCAAAGAAATTCAACCGACTCTTGATACTGATGAGATGGCGGGAGATCAAAAGATGATCCAGCATTCTCCATTCTCCACCATCTTATATAACGTTATTTTTCCAATGAATTCCTATTGGAAGGAGGAAAAGGACCCTGGACCCGGGTGAGATTATGATCGTGCCGAGTCTTAGAGGGGAAGGTGTAACGAATTAATTGTCAAGCCTGGGGAAGGAAGGGGTAGAATGGAGGCTTCTCAAGTTCGGGCTTGATTTGACGGACATTAGCAGGAGGCTAGGCAGTGAATAGAAACACCACCATACCTATAGAGAAGTGCATTCTGTGCCTCATGCTCAATCAATCCATCCCTCAATCAGTAAGGCAGGAAGCAAGATATCTGAGCAGGCATATAGACCATATATCTTAGGCAGTAAGAAAGATTCAAGATTGGCATTTTGGTAAGGGGGCGATTCTTTATCATATCGAAGGCAGGCATCAAGGGAGGTCGAGAGAAGGCATTCAGGTTGAAGGTCGCATGTTCTTGCTCAGGCAGGGATAAAAAAATATCAGGCAATAATCCATTGAGATACGACAACAAGTTCGATGAAGACATTGAGTCGAGTTTAAAGTTCTAAGTTGTTTGATGATGGTGGGTCTCCGGGGGAAAAAGAGTCAAGGCGCAAGAAGAGAAGGAAATAAGTTGGTAAGGTGGTAGCTCAAACGAAAACAACTAAGCATTCATTCCCAGCACCTTCGCAAGCTTGCAAACACCCAACAATCATATCATAAATCTCACCATTGTACGCAAGGGAGAGGGACAAGTTAGTTGTTCCCCGTCTATTTCTATAAGGTGTGGGAGCAAGTATACTTTTCTCCATTGGTTGTTGGGGTTGAAGGGAAGAAAAATTTATTCATTGATTGATTTATTTATTTATTAGGAGGTATTGCAGCTAGATGAGCCACCACTATACCACCGTTGGGAGAATCAACCCGAGAAGGTTAGGGGGATGGTGGAAAAAGAGAGGAACAAATTAACGGGTGTGCTTACTTATGTGATTCCTACCTAGATAGACTGCCTGTTTAGGTTGGGAGCAGGCACAAAGTTTGGGTGGACTAGAAAGGTAAGGAAGGAGGTACACTTGTAAGAGTGCCCTCCTAAGAGATTAAGAAAGGCAAGTACGAAGAATCTCCTAGCAATGCTGGCTGTCTGGGCATCTCCTAGTGATGTCTTAAGTCCGTCCAAAAAGGCTCTCTGATTGACCATCATCCAGCTGCTGTGTTTCATGAGTTCTAGTTGCTTATAATCCATCTGGCAGTTCACGGCGTGCTTTCTTAAGTTCCCAGGATCTCTGCTAAAGCGCTGTCTGTCTAGATAAAATAAGGCAGTTCAACGATATCTGCATTTGCTAAAGGTTCAACTGTCGTTCCTCAATTCGGGGCAGTTATTAGGATCCCACACCAATTGGTAGCTGTGGTCTAACCTGTAAAAGCTTGGTTGGGTCGTGCAAAGAAGGTAAGTCTGGTTAAAATGAAAGCTCTTAATACGTGTTATATTATATACGTAATAAGAAAAAGGTGATTCCTAGATAAACGAGGCCTCTTCTATAAAGATTGCCTTCGTGCCTGTTAACTCATTTCTTTTTTTGGGCTCCGTATTCAGGCACCAGGTTGTGGGCAGACACCCAGGTCAGGTTTCTCAAAAAACCTTCCATGTCTTTTCTAAATCAGAACCTTACCCTCGTACTTCAGGAAAGTCCCTTCGGATCCTCGTTTGTCGTGGGTCTGAAGGCATAATTATAATCGGGGTTGATAATTTGATTTTTCAATATGTAACTTCACTCCGTACCTGGTACTTCTCTAAAGAGGAGGTCATGTTCCAACACTCTGAGGGGGTAGCAAATCTGACCCGAACAGCTATTTTTTTCTTTTCCGGCTGTCCATGAATGAAAAAACAAAATGTTATTTGCCCAAATGCAATTTTAGATATATAATCCCCTAGGTTGTGTGGGTTCAGAGATTGATCCATTTGGGTCTCGAATTCACATTTGTCTTAAGCAAAATATCATATTTCATGCAGTTAATATTATTCCTTATAATCAGGCAAGGGGAAGGTAGGTGCGCAGCAATAAGATTCCTATATTAAGGCAATATGCATGTTGGGTGCTCTGTTCCAATCGATCAAAAATCAGAATCGCTTAAACGCGCTTTGTCTAAATAAAATATGGATGCTAGATTGGTAGAGAACAGTGAAGTAAAGGAAAATAGGCCTAAGGTAAATAGTAATAGTGCCTATGCCTACCCATGAAGTAAGCATGACTCAAGAAAGTGTCAGTTCAGGTCTGTGAATGTTGTTTGTCTAGGCGCAGTAAATCCTAAAGCTCTAAGAGCTCTAAGGGAAGCCGGTTAACGCTAGCAGGCTGTTTAGGGCATTTCCAAAGTTAAGTCATAAGATTGGTAAAGCATATGGGTGCCCGATTGGTATATTGTAAAGGTAAAGTCAAGGTAGGTTGATCAAGTAAATAGATTGATCTAAGTGGCCCACTCCAATCAAATCAGAATAAGTTCCGGCTGGAAGTAGTTATTTCCTCAATAGGACAGTTGCCAGACATGTTAGGTCGGACAAGCATGAATCCCGTAGAGTAGGCTGAAGTAATAGGAATAGTGCTCATGAATGCTCTAAGTTCAGGCAGGTAATGGATCGGTTCTATTCTATAAAGGTTTGTTAATACGCCCACCCAGGTGCTCAAGCATGCACATGAAGTCAAAGTATAGATCTAAAGTTCATATGACAGGTCAAAGTGCCAACCCCCATAAAATATCATATCATAAGTTCTGGTTGGGACATAGTTACTAAATTCAAGAAGTTCTGAGGATCCCATCTACCAACTGTTCTATTATGTAAATAAGGGTAATCATTACCTATGTGCTAGAAGCTAGTAAGAATATTAGTTAAGTGTAATTATCTAGTATACATCTATTATAGAAATAAGGGATAACATATCCGTAGTAATCCATATAAATTACATATGGAAGCTTAGAGCTTAGTTGTAATAGAGTGTACTGTTTCCATTGATACGGAGGCAACACACGCTGTGAAATATGGTTCAAGATTGTATTGTATGGTCTCCTATCACACTTAGATCACATACCGGCTATCTACATAATTAAGAGTAATGGTGAAGTAATATAGTCAATTTTTCCCATTCAAGCTCATATCCAGCTTAGAGTTTTCTATCTCATAAAGCTCAATATAGGTAATAGCATAATAACTACAAGGTAAAGAGTATACAACACCAATCATACTAAAGCAATGGTTGCAGCTATCATGAAATCCATATCATACCAGGTTATGGCACGTTATCCACATAATGTAATAGTGTTAATTACAGAGATTACAGACATGAACTATTAGTAATACATGCTATTAGTTCCAAGCAGTTTACATTCATCTTAATTACGAGAACACAATATGCTTATCCTTTACCTATAACTCATACTATTCCCATATGTTTCATTCATATTACCTTATCTCATAGGGTTAAGTGTTTCAAGCATATACCTAATATCATAAGGTTAAGTGCTTCAAGCGTGATAACAGTGAAAGCTGTTGAATACTGTTCCATTTGGCTATCACTCTACACTAGAAGGATATCACTAGCTTAATGGGGTTACTACTACTTCTCTAATGATTACGGAATATGTATAGATAAGCTCTTGTATTACCATTGATTCCTGGGAGAATACGCACCTATGAACATACTAAGCTTCTCTATTACTAACATAGCAGTAATGAACCATATTAGATATAGTATTAGATCAGTCTTATTGCTTAACATATAAGCCTTACTATCATTGCCCGTATTTATTACAGCTTATACTCGGATTTTCTAATAACAAGGGTGTTCATACTCTATAGCTTATACATGTAACTTATACCTATACTGTTCAAGCTATGCTTCTATGTGTAACTATTACAAGGAGAAAGGGAAATCCATAACCAACTATCAAGTAATGGGAAAGCCACTAGTACAACAAGCTCAGATAAACCAGTAGTGTTACTAATTACGATATTACGTATATTCCCTAATCAAGCTTTCTGTATTCCTATCTGTGATTAATACGGGATATCACATAGCTAAGATAGTGTAAGTATAGTGCTACAGGGATTGGTTATCAGCTAGTAACAAGTAAGACTAATGGGAATCATGCTTCACTATATTAGGCTATATTCGGGATAATTAGTAACCATGGAGAACTAAGCTGCCCTATATACTAGTAAGCTTTCTATAAGTGTTCATAAGCTAGTGTTACTGATTGTTGTACTTCATCTGCTTCAATGGAATCAAAGCCACCATATGTTAATAGTGATATGATACCTATGTAATAAAACCAATGATAAGCATTACCCATATCGAACCACCTGCTTAATCACTGTAATTGTAATAAAAGACCAATAATGAACACTATCAGTATAAGCTGTGAAAACCATAGACTCAATATAAGGATCATAGTAATAAGTACTAGTCTTTTTTATTACATACGTTTGTTTGTATGTGATTTATTCTGCTATTCCTTATAGTTACATGTAGAATGAGCTTACTACAGCTTGTTAATAGGTGATGTGTTATGTATCCCATAGGTTAAGCAATTCAGTGCCGTTTCACACAGCTTAGTAAATACGAGTACTATAAGTATGCCATATCCAGGTCAAGCTTACTCATGTTCATATCTTATGCAGTTACTATAAGCACTACAGCCTAATTACGACTAGTTTGAAGCTTAAGAAAAGCCCTCTCTTTGTCATAGTGATCTACTAGTTTGAATCTAGTACACAATATTTCCCTAATATATAAGTGTAAGATGCACAGTGGGCTCATAAACCACAGGTAATAGTTAGACTCTATTATATACATATAAGCTTAAAGATGATTCAAACATCTATGGTATGCATTATGAGTACGCTGCTTTAGATTAAGCTATCCATTCAAAGCTGATCTTACTAACCATAACCATCATAGTTATGGTAATAGTACTCGTCATTAAAGCACAGTACAGGTTCGATATAAGGAACTATCCATAACATAGCATATTGAATTAGTATAGAGTACGAGCTTATGTTGTTGCTCATTACCTCTTGCTACTGGTTTCATTCAGTACAAGTAAACCAATCGTATTAGCTTACATATCTTGTGTGTTTGCATGTTAACATAGGTAATGATAGTCGTGTAATAGAACACATCAGTTTAGATTACTGTATTTCCATAAAGTTTGATATGAAGATCGATGATGAATACGTGATACATTACTGTACACAACATATCACTAATCTGTACCGAGTTTGCACTATCTCATTGCTGTTCTGATTACTAAGAGCTCGAATTCATTAGGGAATTAGCTTAGAACATGTTACATCATTAACATTATGGATATTACTATACCTGTTATTAACATAAGCTTGTTCAATCTGATTAGTGTAATAAGCCTTGTTATGATCTTACAGCACTCATTACTAGTTACGTTATTAGCCTAATTAGATTCAATGATAGTGAAAGGTTATGTATAAGCAGAGATCACAGAGCTTAATCTGTGTAAGTAGTTATGTCAAGATCATAGCTAAGCAACAAGCCGGAATCACTTACCTTTCTTGTTATCAGTTCCATAAGAGCAATCATGTTATGGTAATACTTATGTGGAATCAATGACGAGTAGTAATTCCATAGTAACATATGACGAAGCTGCTCATGTTCAATGCTTGTTTCATACCTTACACTAGTCTATGGTTTCTACTAGGAATACCATGTATATACGTGATATGGAATAGCTCTAGTTTCATCAGCTTAAACATTACAGATATGCTTATACTATGGGTTCTGTTTGTTACTTAACCATAGCTATCGTTCCATCTTCATCTATGTGCTTTGAAGTTACTTCTACCAAATCATGAAGTGCTCATGTGTTATGTTGATACAAGCTATTGGTTCCAATATCATAGCCCTTTTAGCTTAAGTAATACAGATACATATCACTTCTATTAACTTACAAGCAATAAGGGTGTTTTGATACTATACCAAGTATCTCTAATTACCATTACTTGTGCTACTAATACAAGTGCTTTACTATACAACTTATGTGTTTCCCTCCCTCTAAATTTGTATGATATGGATGAAAAATGACTATGATATTGATCTCGTCGCTCGCCCAGTAGTAAATAAAACTCTAGAACTTGGTAGCCATTGTATATGCTTCACCAAGACATTATCAACTGTGACAAGCACTTGCCCCGCCTACTCAATGACTCCATTCAATTGGCACCGACCCTCCAGAGTGACTCCATAACTGCCTCAACCCATTAGCAATAATTCAGGATCTACGTCTATGCATGAGGTCCCTAGTTGCCTATGAAAAAGACGGAGACATTTTCTGCATTTCCTGAGATTGAAAGCATATCTCCTTAATAGCCCTCTCCCTCTCCGGTCGAGTGACGGATACAATTCTCTCTCCCCAAGCCAAGAAAGCAAGGCGTACGGAAAAGCTAGAGATCGCCCCCATTGAAGTCAGCTACACTCACTCCCTAGTAGCCAGTTGTACCTATGCAACTCGGTGAAAGCACTCTCACTAACATACTGAGAAATCCTCCATCTCCTAAACCATCACCTATACCGGCGGCAGGCGGGGATTGGGTTCGCCTAGCTATGAAGGGAAACATTACCAGCAACTGGAGAACAAGCAGAGAGAACAAGAGCAGATGGCCATATTCTTAAGGTTGGTGGGATCAATCAGTACCGTAGGGAGCTTGGGAAAATTATGTCCTTATCGCTAGCATCATCCGTCTCATTATCTCGGTCAAACTACTATATTCCTCCTATTGCCGAGGTAGGACTCCTCTAACCCTTAGATAATCTATGTTTCTAAACCATTCCAAGCATATCTCATATCTCCCATCAATCGTACTTGGTCAATGGCAATAGTGCTTTGAAATAGTAGGGGCTTCTTCCTTCCTATCAGTCAGAATGGAGAACCCAACAACTATCTGATCAGGTGCACCAACGGGGACTATTTATCCATTGTATCCATTTCCATCTCCCTCGAATCCAGTCAAACTACTATCGCACCCAAGCTTTCTCAATCGTCGCACCTATATCTTTCTCGTATCTTTGTCATGGTCGATAGGTAGAGCTTATTCGGTAGGCTTAGTGGGCGGTATCATAGTAATCATTTAATAGTGCAGTAGGGGATAAGTCCTTCTCTGAATCATTACTTGGCAATCATTTATTTGAATCCTTACTGAGAGCATAGGGGTATGGGTAGTCTGGAGTGTCAATATAATATCTCATTATCGGAGCAGCTATCTCTAGTATGGGTTGGGAGAAATATCTTTACTATTGAATGCATGGGAAGAATCGGCTTATTATCCTAATGCGGTTGGTTCCATCATCCCGTCATCCACACATCGGATACAAGAAATAAATACAATCTAATAAGGGTTGGTCCAGTGATATATTCAGAGGTTCATAGGGAAGACGATGGGAGGGATGGCATATGGTCTGAGGAGGATCAACATAACGAAATGACTCGAATGACCATACCAACGACTGAGCTTGAAGAACCAAGATCCCTAAGCTCCGAAGCCTCTATCAATTGCTATCATTTTTCTGTCTCACCTCGCTCATAAGAGGTAGTCCACCCAGGATTGATAGTTATAATGCCACTAAATCAGTATATCTGATCATACCAAAGAAAATCAATTGATCAATCAAATAACTAAAACACTAGGATCATTCGGGTTCTCCATGAGTGGTCTTGTCAACAGAAGGAAGTGAGATGCCTACGAGCACTAACTCATGCATGTGGAAAATGCGCCTAATTTTGTTATATATGATTGATTGGTTGGTTCGTCGAGTCCGACCAAGCACTGTCCCTTGGTAGCTCCGATCACTTTGAACTAATGAAAGGAAGTCATGAAGAGCAGGCTGCTTAATACTATCTATAGTTCTTTCACTGCGCATATTAGAAGTGAAAATAGGCTAGTTAGGAGGGGTCAACCTTCCGTACGTGCTCCTTTCTGTTGAGCCTATGAAAGGCCAATTACAGTGCCCTATATAGTGTGAAATCCAGTACCATAGCGCTTAACCTAAAGGAACCCTTATCTTCGGTCAACACTTCAGTAAAGAGGTAAGGGTAAGAAATCGTGTCATGCCCGCCATGCCATTTCCTCTTCTCGGGTTCATATAGATACCGTTCCTTGCATGCCTAATCGTTTTCATGAAGTTGTGGTATAAGGCTACAGGTCTAGATCTTCCAATGGGCAGGTAGGTTAGTAAAAAAGAAGGTAAGGTCTAAGGGGTTTTATCATGCTATGTTATGCCTCCACTCTAGTTTCTTTCCTAGGTGAATTCATTCATTCAGTGGTATAAGGGGCTAAAGTGATAGGTTTTCTGGTGGATACATACATTGTAGTTCTGGTGACTCGTTGTATGTGATACTGTAAGTAAGCTAGCTGAATCACTAACAAGGCCTCTCTCTATCTCCTTGGGCGAAAGTAGTAATCGAGTCAAGGCTAAGAGGTGGTTTCATTCCATCTTCATGCCATGCCATTCATTCCGTCCGTGCAGAGAATAGAAAGGTTCATAGATCTCCATCCTAAGTGCTTCATTAATCCAAGTGGTATAGAGTGAAAAGGTTTAAGTATAGAGGTGAGTGGGTCAAAGGGTTAAGGTCCTAAGTATCTTAGGTCTATTCCTATTTCAATTCCTAGGGCAGTATGTGCTAATTCCTCATGAGTATCCGGCCGGTAGAAGAATCATATATCCAGTAGCATGTAAATGGAAGTAAGGTGGTAATGTGTAAGCTGGTGCAATGGTGTCTAAAGCCCATGCAACAAGGCTCTATGTGTGAAGCCCTTGCCTTCCTTCCATCCGTCCGAGATGCAGTAAGTCTAAGTGAGGCAGGCAATCAATCGTCTCTTTTTTCTTTTCAATAGGTGGGTGAAATAGAGAAGGTGGTTACAGTCAATAACATGAAAGGATCTTCTAGCAATGGGGTCTTATTGGGGGATAATCTATATCAATGCTAACTGGGATCTATTCATAATCAAGTGGTATAGGGCATCCAAAGGTTCTGAGGTTATTAATAAGTGAGGAGGGGTTCTCATCCATCCCATCATTTAGTGCTTTTAAGAGCAAGTAGTTGTGCCTGGGGCATCCACTCCATCCCATATCCTACCTAGGTGTAAGGAAGTAATACAAGAGGGGGAAAATTGGTGGATCCATCCATCCAGGTTGAGACGCGGAGCATTTATATTGAGGGAAATCAATTCATTATAACATTTCAGATTCTTTCTTCCAATTTAAAATAAGGCTGGTAGGCTAACACCCACCCAAGTTGGAATGGTTCCAGGTCGATCCTATAAAAGTTTACAAACACGAATCGGATAAATAAAACTTTTTTCGTAGGGGGTCCGAGTCATATTGATCCAACCGGGTTTGATAACTATAAATTTTATTTAGGGAAATCGATGAATGCTCTACATATAAAGTGGGAACCTTGCCTCTTCTCTAGGGCAGGCAGCACTCCATCCATCTATACGAAGCATTCTTAGCTGATGCACATGAGAAAAGCTAGGGTAATTTTCTATGAACCCATCCTGCCTGATACCAGCTTCTGCTTCTAAGAGAAGGGTGGTCATACGGTACCTTTGAAGCAGTTAATTAATTCATTGTTTTAGGGAAACCAGGTTTTAAGAGTAGGTAGTAAGTAAAAAAATAAGGAGTGGTTTCATGCGATCCATGCCAGGCCGGTGCCGAGTCTCTTCTCTAGTTGTCCTTTTTTCTGAAGCGCTTAATGAATCTGATGGGTCTAGGGCAAGATTAGTTAGTAAACAAGAGGTGTGAGGGTAATAACGTAGTATCATGCAATGCCATTTCGTCTGGAGACTATAAGGGTTGATGGTGATACCTCCTAAGCGATTAATGAAGCAAGTGATCTAGGGCAACCAGTTAGTAAACACATAAAAGTAAGAAGGGGTAAGGATGAGATACACTACATGAACCTGTTCTGAGAAGAGCTTGATAAGAGAAGGAGGGTTCTTAGTGATATATCCAAAGCACCTCAGGAATCAAAGTAGTCTAGGTTAACATGTTTATGTCTGAAGGTGGATAGATGGTAGTATGGAAACACTTCATCAAAGGTAATAAGGTGAGGGGGCCAAGGGTGAATGACTAGCTAGAAGCCTCCCCTACGAAACATCTTTAACTGATGCATGAAAAGTTATTAGGGTAATTTTGTTTCATTCCTCCCATCCTTATTCTAAGAGAAGTCCTAAGCATGTCTACCTAAGTGCTTAATGAAGTTCGTGGTCTAGAGGTAATAGCAGGTCTAGTTCTTCAGGTGAGTGAGTTTGGCAAGGTTCGATAGGGTAAAGGGTTCATAGTGATAGTGTATCCCCACTCCGTGCCACGATTCCATGTGATTCCTTGTCTAAATAAATTGTTAAGGTACTCCATCTCCTATGGTGAAGGCAGTAAGGTAAGATTTAGGTTGATTGATTGATCCATCCGGTGCTGTAAGATCAAGTAGTTGTGCCTGGGGCATCCATAAATCCATCAACTAGGGTGAAGCAGTAAATAAAGTCAAGGGTGTGGTGTCATAGCATGCCATCCATCATACTCATCCTGTACTTCTCTTCCAGGTGGAATGAATTTGGGTTGGACAACCCTCTACTCCATATGCACTAAGGCAATAAGTGAGTAAGAAAGGTTTTGTTCTAATGCCTTGATCATCTCAGCAGAGCTCCTCGAGAGGAACATGCTACCACCAAGAAGTTAATACGTGGTACTTATAATTTAATAGTGATACACAGAATAAATCATAAGGACAAATAGCCATCCATACCAAATTAACAAGCCATACAACTGGATAGGCATACAACCAACATAGACATACATATGCTTTATAGACATTTCAGCCCACAAAAAAGGGGAAGGGAGTTTGACCAGGGGCAAGCCATTTGGATGAGGGAGGGTCAATCGCTTCGAAGGAACCATTTGGGGAGAGTGGGTCAGTCAATTGCAAGACAGCTGGGATGGAAGCATATGGGGAGAGCACTTATTGCTTGATCAGACGAGGGGCAACCAATGGGATGGATGGGAGGTGCGAAGCCTAAAATGCCATAATTCATATATTTTCCTAAATACAAATGTGAGTTCGAAACCCTCAAATTCCATTCCCTAAAAATCTATTTATGAATTGGGGTATTTCCGATCGATGCATCAAAACCTTCCAAAACGCGTGTTTCATAACGCTACGCGCCTCGTGTTTCAGGGGTTCAATAGAGTTCCATCCATTAGGGTCGAGAACTTGAATTTGGCTTGTTTTAACTGGACTCCGTACCTGCATTTAAGGTGATTCCATCCATCCAAGATAAGGGGTATGGTTGTAGTTCCTCAACAATGAATGTGAGAAGGCAGTTCCAATGATCCCACACTACCCACCATTGTTGGTTCATCCCGTCTGGAAAGGGAAATAGCAGTACCCACCCACTAAGTGATGAATGAAGTTCGTGGTCTAGTTTGAACAGCTCTAGGTCTGAAGGTGGTAAGAGAAAAGGTGGGTAGATCTTCTATTATTTACTAGAATGGAGTGGGTTCTAATTCCATAATTGTATCCTAGGCAACGCTCGGCCAGACCAAAATAGTAATTCATAGTGATACCAAAGAAGCATCCATTATCATAAAGAAAGTGTGATAAAAGCATTTACTGGAAATTCTTAAATGAATCCAAAGGTATAAGGGGGTGAAGCCCGACCGGAACAATAGTGATATCAATGCTAAAAGTGGTTCAGGTAGGTATCATGAGACCAGCCAGTCTATCACCAAGAATGAAAGGTAATAGACTGATGGATCTAAGTACTTAGCTCACTTTGTGCCTCCCCCCCTCCCCTTCCTTCTCGTTTTCAATATCAAAGTTTAAGTATGTGGGCCGGTATCTAGTTGCAAATACGCAAGGTGATATGATGCACATAAGTTAAGGCGAAAGGCTAGTCTAAGTGCGTCCCTAGTAAGCATGCATGATTGAAGGCAAGTGCTGTAATCAAAGCATCTCCTGACACTGCTAGCTGGCTGTCTTGAAATCTCCTAGAAATGGTGTTTGAAGGCGCCCGTGAATGCTTCAAGTTTGGGGGAAAACAAAGTAGTAGGGGTTAAGTGAGGAGCTACGCTAGCTAGAAGTGGGTAAATATAAGTGGCTTGCTGTAGTTAACGCTGAAGTAATTCTTTCCGGCAAAAAGGTAATACGATACTTCAAGGTCTAAGTGCTCACCGACCCAAGCATGTGTCTGTATAATAACTAAGTTTGGTAAGTAAAGAGAAGGGTGGTAAAATGTTTCAAAAATATCAAGCTTGGTAGCATGGTCCTACTTAAGAGTAAATAAAGGCAAGAAAATAGGAATAGGTAATAGTCGTCTTTATCTAAGTACGTATGTACCCAACCAAGCCAGTAAGATCTAATATGTCTGGTAGTATGAAATCCAAAGGTTCCCACGCATGCATGATGATCCTACGAAAGGTGGTGGTTCTTAATAAATAGGTGCTTCAACCATATTTGGGACTAGATATACTGCTACTAGTGTTGCTAGCTTTGCATTTTCCCTAGCCTATGCTCTTGCATCCCTAGTATTTGCTACTGGTATATTAATACTGCCTTAAACTTAAGATGATGGAATGCTGTACCGGGCACCCATGACCTTATTTATCCTAGGAAGCACCCTGGATGGATATGGATAGTCACATTAGCCAAGAGAGATGTTGGGTTCAACTTAGATCGTTGAACTGCCAGTTGGAATGGATTGGGTT
This sequence comes from Pinus albicaulis, assembly GCA_034641835.2. Taxonomy (NCBI): domain Eukaryota; kingdom Viridiplantae; phylum Streptophyta; class Pinopsida; order Pinales; family Pinaceae; genus Pinus; species Pinus albicaulis. Next base: position 1,812,801,130 of record CM076578.1, read on the forward strand.
TATGAGCTCTTACCTTACAACTAGACCTAGCACTTTCATGAGCCATATGCCTTCTCTTTAGACTTTTTACCTTATCCTTTCCTTGTTTACAACTCACCCACCTGCTAGAAAGAAATAGACCTATAGCCCTAGAACAGGAATCACGTAGTGAGTGAGTCAATAATATATATACCTTACCCCTTAGAAGCCACAGATGGCATGGCAATGGGAATTGGCTTGGGGATGGTTGATGAGACCTTACAAGCCCCGGGTGGATTAGATGGATGGATCGGATGGCATGGCATTATCGGATGGGGTTATTATACCTAAAACCTAGTAGAATCATCACTATAACTCCCTGCACTCACTGCCTGCTAGATAAATTTTCTTTATACCTCACCCTCATGGGATGGAGTCATGCCCAACCACTCTTTTCTTAAGATCTAGGAAGGAATATCGATTGGTACGGAACAACAGATATGAGAGATAATACCTTACCTTAGTTTACAAACTCTTTACCCACCTCCAATACCCATATATGTTGTTAGCCCGAGACCATGAAGAACATAGTGAGCCATGTTTATCCATTACCATTGAAGCTCTAGGTGGATGGAATGATCGCCTTACCCTTTCTCTTATTGCCTGAAATCTAGAAGCATGGAGTTAGTAGAGGGATTATCCCAACCCTAGTCTTTAGACCTGGAACAGAAGACCTAGATAAGGATTGATGAACCCCTTGATTTGGCTTGGTTTACCATTTAAAGGGCTTTCTATTTACCTGCAATAACTAGACCTACTTGCCCCAGACCATGAAAAACGTAGTGAGCCACATTTCTTATACTTTCCCTTATAAGCACTGGATAGGATGGGTGGAGCCCTTACCTTAGACCTTTGAGAATCAGCATGCTTGCCATATCCGCTTGCCATATCCTTAGATTAGACCGGTTTACATGTCCCTAGAAACCTCACTAGATAGATCAGCCCTATTAGGTTACCAGTATGCATGGTTATTAGCTTAGATATATTTTAATTTATCTTACCCTATTTTATACTTGAATATTTGGAGCATGGAGGCACTGTTCTATTGCCTAACCTCTCAGCCATTAATATGACAGTAGCCAGGGGCATGTGCTATGAACCACAAATTGTGCATTCGCCGAGGCTCGTATTTCTGAAATGGGCCAATATTCTGGGCTGGTAAAACACACTTTTTCGTCTTCATTTTGAACCCCCAATTTATTATGGAATTACCGGGACCCAGCCAACACCCAACTATTTGGATAGGACTGAGCCATTCTTAATTCCTCCCATGCCTTGAAGTAGTTCTTCCTTACCACAGATCAACCAAAGCAGAGAACTAATAAACTAGTCCTAGGTCAGCATTATAAGGCAGGGCAATACATATTTCCCCTCGTTTGATATCTTGTCGCAAAGCTACTGAACTTGAGGGTGTCAACTTGAACTAGTAGACTTGGTTCATTACTAGCTCCAGGGCTTAAGGGAGGGCCTTATATAAAAATACTCCAAGAAAGTAACTTCCAGGTAGGCTATTCTAATTGAAGAAGATGAAAAGTAGGTTCTTCCCATCCTTATTTGCTCCGAAGGTTCTCTGAAAGGGCTTGGAGAATTGAATTTGTCAGAAAGCTATGATCACAAGGCTGGCTCCCAAGCAGGGGTGGCTGGATTATTTATTAGCCAAGCGAGGAAGGACTTATAGTTTTTGCATGCTCTCGTGAGGATTAGATTATGGTCTCAAGAGGGTTGGGTTTCCCTTTAGGCAGATATCGTACAGAAATTAAAATTTGTTTCATTGCTTACCTTATATTGGAAGCACGAGATGGATAGGCTATTAGTTTAAAGGGTTTACCCTTAGCAGATTGCAGATATCGTTTCACTGCCCCAGATAGTTTGAGAATGAAAAGATGGAACTTAAGATAAGAAATGACTGGATGGATGGTTGATCTTGACCTTTCTAGACCTGTTTGCCTTTAGCGCCATTTCGAGTTTGGACAGCACAGATGTTTTCCTCCTCTTGAGACCAATCTTCTTCAGCATCATCGTGTGAATATTCTGTCCAGCAAAACCCAATTAATCCTCCTTTCAATGATGTCTCCATCGCAATCATCCTCTTCTTCTTCATGTTCTTCTGTCACCAAATTAGCCATGATTTCTTCTAGTATCTTATTTTCGCTACAAATTTTTCCATCATGCGCATTTCCTATCCATTCAGCATTATCCGAACGCACTGCAATAGAGTGATAAAAAAATATGATCTGGATTCGTTCGAGAGCATAATTACGTATATAATTCATGCAGATAGATACGGCTAAAGGCTGCCATCGTTTGAATGCAAAGTGTCTTGTTTAGTTCAAACATGCCGCCCAAAGGACTTCTACGGCAAGTCGGTCTCCGGTGCAAGTAGACTACTACTAGGGCTACAAGCGTGAAACCTTGTTAGAACACTGAATCTAGTGTTATTACATATATAAAGAATGACTGGAAGAACAAAGAAATAATGTCAATTTCTATCCTTACAGTCGAGCTTGCTTGGGCATGATGGCGGCCTATTGGTCGAGCCTTTTTGTGCACCGAGAATGTGTTTGATCAATTATTCAATTGCATAATTACGTATATAATATTTGTGAATCACCAGAATAACTACCAAAGAAGCATTCGAAAGGGAACATAGATGAAAGAAATAATGAGACTATTCTTCTTGTTGATTGGAAAACAACCTCTATCATGGGGGATCGTCTTTCTTTCTGGGAAGGAAGGAGGGAAAGGCACTGCAACTAGAGCCTACTGCAGTTACGGCTTTCGCTAAGCGGGAAGGCCGAAAATGAAGAGATTGTCGATGGCAGTTTTTTAGTTGAGTGTGCTAATGCACCCTGTGAAAATGGTCGGAAAGAGATCCCACTTCAATAAATACGACTTGCTTCGATTTTACCATGAGTCGAGGGTCTTTACCAAATATATCTCAATAGAAATGGTAAAGACGGACCTTACAGTCTCAATCCGGAATGCCTGCCGAAAGATACTTATGGTCACTAGCGGTTGTGTCGTTCGGTGTTCCTAGTGGGTGGCATTCGGTGTCTCCCTTAAATGGGAACATCGGCTTGTTAAGTGACCCATTTGGCGTAAGCCGAAGAAGGGGTAGTCCTAGAGGCCCAAGCCAACCTTCGATCAAGTAAGAGATCGATGGCTTAACATTCCCATAGAACCACATCCCCCCCAAATATACTTTTTCCTTCTTCATTCGCGGCAAAAGAGAGAATCTTAAGTAAATAAGAGGGGAGACTACAGGTCCCCATTTGACCTCCTTGGCCCTCTCCTCTCTTCTTTCGGGCCGAACCCGTCAGGGCAAGCTCTCTCTTTTTATTCTATCATAAATAAGTAATAAATCTATATTTTATAGATGTGAATAATTATGTGTTTTCATGACTGATCAGTGAAGTAAATGTTGATAGTTCATTCCCTTCTCTTTCTCTCTGATTTCATATCTAATTGATTACCGTAGTTTGTATGGATGGATGGGGCCCCTTTCGTAAAGGCAACATTATCACCCCAGCCGTCCGCCGGTAGAGGGTCAACATATCCATATGAATACTGACTACTGGTTAGCCCTTGACAAGCAACATATGACATTTGCTGAACTAATCCCTGTTTCCCGTTTCCATCGCTCCTTGCTCGAACCAAGAGTTGATTCCGCTTTTGGATGTGAGCAGACCCGTTCACAACTATTAGAATTTATAACCTATGAACCTCTAGCCTATAATATGTGTACCCTCAGTTCCTATTCTATGAGCTCCTTTGATATGAAGGTGTTTATATAAGTTGTTATGATACATACTCGAAGAAGTCTACAAGGTAAGGTATTGCCTGATAAACATAGTAAACGAAGCCATGGTTCCCTCACCTGGTCTTCCTGCTGTGATTGGTATTGTATGATGGTCTATCTTCTACTTTAGTTGTTCTAGGCCATCTTCTTGTATAACGAATGTCCTCACCCGCTGCTTGGTGACAGTAGATGAATGGATAGTCCCTAGTAGTTGTAGAGATAATCTAACCTGACTTAAGAGCTCCTTCATCATATCATGGGTACCACGAGCTCCATTGACGAATTGCTTTGCCCAATGTTTATAGGTTTGTTAGTGTAAGGTGTCAATGTCAAAGTCGAAAGTGTAAGGGGGTTTCATCACTACTTGAGTCACTATGGGGCATTGATTTGATCGAATTTTTATAGGAAGCGAATAGAAATAATGAATGGACCATAAGCACCATACCAGACCACGAGCACCAAGATGAAAATATGGGATTTAAAGTGGGAGCTAAAGTGAAGTAAGAAGGTGTAAGGTAGGTTTGGTGTAGGTGCGCTCCCTGCTGAGAAAAGGTGGTAGGTTAGGTTGGTTTGACTAATAGAAAGGCCAGTCAATCCGTGTTTCATGGAATAACTATGAAAGATATGTCGGGTCTCGTCTCCCTTGTGATAAGAGGTCATAAGTATGCTGCTACACCATGACTCATCATTCGGGAGGCAAATGTTGATAGTTTGGTATGATGGGCTATAGTGTGAGATGGGTAGGGTCTGGTAGTAAAATGGTGCAAGTGAATTTGTTAGGTGTTGTTGTTGTGTTTTCATTAGTAGTGTATAGTGAGTAATGGGGTTCGAGTTGTGTGTGTTTATCGTCTAAGCAAGAGTCTATGTACTGAGTATCTATGTATTGAGTACAAAGAGAATTGCTATCCTTCTCTAGTTAAGGCAAGTATCTCGTCCCTTAATTCCTTGTTACCAGTTAAGGCAAGTATCTCCCTTGATTCATTGTTACAAGTTAAGGCAAGTATTGAAGTTCCCTCAAGAACTTGTCTAGTACTAGGAGTTCCTCTAAGTGATGGGCAGAGAGACGGAGGATATATGATGCTTTCAGTTGGTTCCTGTATAAGATTATAGAGCTATATTTCATCAACAATACTTTCATTATCAGCTATAGTTATGAAACAATATAAATATTCCTGAGCTACTCTCGATTTCCTCAGCATACATATTAGCTCTTACACTCAGGTATACAGACTAGTTCCTACTCTTCATAAAGATAGTAAAGAGTATTATATTCCTCCTCCTTATTATAAATCTATAAAAAATCTATAAACTAAGCTACTAACTAGTTCCTATAATTAATACTTAAAAATACATTCTAGTTCTTTTTGTTCCTAATGATCTAATTTGTCTACTTAATAAGTTATAGAGGCTACCAATTATAAAGGCTAAGGATTCTACTTTTTATATCCTATAGTTAGGGCAGGATCAAGATAGGTTTTTACTGTGATACCAATGATTCCTTGCCTTCTCTTCGTTCAGAAGCTATAAAGATGTTTGTGCGTCTGTGAGTTCCTAGGCCAAGCATTGATGAAATCTTCGCAGGGGCTAATTGAATCTGGGTTTAGGGTCTGGTCCCTGGTTTGATCGTGTATTTATTCTGACTTAACTAGATAACTTATCTTAAGGAGCTAATTATATTTGCTAAGTATACTTCCTAGCTGCTACACTCTAAATAGACTTCCTAGTTATGAAAGAGTATCTAAGATAAGGATAGTTCCTAGTCTTTCTCTCTCAAAAAGGTAGTTCCTAGTTGCTACTAATACTCACTGTGCTTGATCTCTTGTTAAAAGTTATGAAATCTCGTAAGGCTAGCAACCGCATCATATAAAAATCAAGTTACCAGCCACACGAAGAAAGAATGAAGCCACTCGATCTGAATTTTGATCCACTCCTTTAATCCAATCCATAAAGAGAAGTATAGATGCCGGGGACAAGTATACCTCCGAAGTTACCGTCTGATCCCTTCACCCATTCATGATGACCTTTGACGAGATGAAATACGCAATGAAATTATTATAGAATGGCCTTGTGGAACTTAATAGGTAATTTCCATAGTGATTTGGATGGTTCATAACGTATCTAATGCATAGTGAGTTGGGAGAGTTAGTTGATAGAACATGTATTTAATACCTCATAATGTATCTCTTATTTTGGTTTGACCTAGAGGATGCTTGAGCCTACCTAGATTGAGAAGAAACTGACTATCATTTAGACTTTACAACGCAGGAAATCAATCAATGAAAAGTGGCATGGCATCAAGCCTGTCCCTATCTGTTGATCCAGTACCAGAAGCATAGTAAGCATCTGAGTCAGTAGCCAGGGTGGGAGAGACAGCATCCCAGCCATTGAATTATATGCAATTGGGTGGAGACACATATTATGGGTTTTTAATGGTATGCATGGATAGACCACCACAGAAACCACTACAATCTCATATATATAAGCAAGCTCTCACTCTTCAAACATGGTGTGAAAGAGGTACATCTTCCAGATCTCACACACAAGAGGCTAGTACATCCATCACTTTCCCTATAGCAAAGTAGGAGCAATCCCCAGCTGTAAGGCTGCTCCATTACAAAATAGAGGTTCTATCTATCTTGAATGAAGGTGCTACTTCTGGTTACCTACATACAGATCTTTCTTTATTGAACCATCCAACCTAGCTCAACTTACAAGCTCTACTGCTTATTTATCCATATAATCTAATTTCATTCATAATAGAATCTAATAATAATATAGAATATATATATAATAATAATAGAATCTAATTTAATAATATATTAATAAGCATTCATACAGGTGAGTGAGAAGTTGTTGGGCATTTGCGTGTGTTTTATCAAAATTCCCCCCCCCCTTATCAGGTGTCTTGATCCATAAAGGGATTTATAACTCACCTTACATAGGGCCCCTCACCAAATAAGTCACTTAGGTGTGAAACCGCTCTCCCGACATAGGAGGGGGAGGTAATCTTTGAGCATTTTGTATTAGGGAACTTTCAAAGAAGTAAGGGTCGCGTTGGGAGTAATCGCGTAGATAATCTCTAGTTTTCAAAAGCCCTAATTATAAAATAGCTTTCTCGGAATACCAGACCCAAATAGTGAGACACGAACAAATCATAATATAATACATCTCCCCATATGGAGTTTAAGGGGGGATGCCAGTAGCATTTTTTTAACAATAGCAATAGGCAGGGTGGGTGGGCTTCGCCTCCTGCCAGTGATAGGGGCACCGATTCTATCACTTAATAATAAATGAGTGAGTATCATAGCATCTAATGAATAAGCATGGCATCTGACCCACATCAATCAGCTAGGGGGGAAAACAAGCCCCGTTTAGACAGATCCGACAAACGTACCTATTTAATCACCTTCTAGGGACAACTCGCTAGAACTACTTGTCTAGGCTAGGTGACTCTCATTATACAATGCCATAATTCATGTTTTCCATTTATTTCGTTAGTAGGGAAGGAAAGGTGAAACCTCACCGTCACGTCACATAGATAAGGTTATTTAGTCACAAATGCTTACACATCAGGGTCACCCACCCAGCAGCAGGGGGTAATCTTTTTCTGTTAGGTGTGTCAAACAGGTTTCCAGATAACAATAGGCGGGCTTCCCACCCAATGTATATAGAGAGGGTAGGGATCATCGGTCGAGTGCCTCACGATGGAAGGCCATTTTCCATCCACCCTAAGGTCAAAGGTCAGGTCAGTCGAATGCCTACCTAGTATGCTCATAGCCATCCAATCAACCAATAGATAGCTGAGTCCTACTTGGGAAGGAAGGGGATTAAAGACAGTCAGGGAAGTACAGGTCGAACCTACAACTGACAAGAATATAAGCATGATGGTTCAACCAACCGCATCAATAAATATTGTGGTTTTGGATGGATAGATAATCCTTCATTAGTACAGTTAGGAAGCCGGCGGAAGCCCCACCCCACAAAGAGGTAGGTAGGTTTATGTCATTCAACTAGTTCATCCGTAGGTCATTAGATAAGGTAGAAGGATAATAAGGTTGTTTCATGCTATCAATGCCATGCCGGTTCTATAGTTGTCCCTCTCTCTGAAGCGCCTCATTAATACAAGTGGTCTAGGGCTGGCTAAAGGGGATTCTCTATCCTAATAGTGTCGTACCCTACAGATATTCCTGACTTAATAAGAGGTTGGGCATGACTCCCTCTCCTAGGGTGAAGGCAGTAATCAAGTCTGGGTCAAGTTGATCCGGTCCTGAGAATAGAAGGGTTGTCTAATAGCAGTACCTCCTAAACATTAATGCAGTAAGTTATATAGGGCTATCTAATAGGTCTAGTTCTTATAGGTGGGTAGCAGGGCATAAAATGAAGGGGAAGTAGGGGTATTCCTACCTAGTGGGTTCTCATATCAGCAAGGCTCGGCCATATAACTAGTTCATACGTGGTACCCAGCAGCATCTTAAAGCAAGTGTGATAAAAGCATTTACTGGCAATGATTTACTGGCAATGTCTGAAGCCCTTCTAACAAGGCTCTTATTATCTATGTTAAGCCCCCATCCATCCCATCCATCTATCGTGGGTCCCTTTAAATGGTAACAGATCCTTAAAGTAAAAGCTATTTGGGCTCTTACTTACTAGTAATGCGGTTGTTACTAATTACTAAATCCATATCCTGGGCAACCAACACCAATGCTTGGCTGGACTGGAATAGTCATAGTGATACCAAAGAAGAAGCCATTATCTTCAAGTTCAAGCAAGTGTGATTCCAGTGAATGCTGTCTGGAAGACAGTGGGTCCATGGGAAGTAAGTGTAAGCCTTGGGGCATGTCCTGTCCATCCATTCGAAGGTAAGTCATAAGGTCTGGAGTGAAACGGTTGGTTTGGTAAGAAATCGTAGAGGTCAGATAGGGCTCTTCCTAGCAAGTGGGTTCTAATTGATGAATCATATCTGAATCATATCCATTAGCAATGTCTGAAGACTGCGTACCTCCCTTCACTTCATTCAGTAAGAGAGGTCCAGATCTTCCAGTGAATAGGTTTGATGGTAAGGCTTAATCAAGATAAGAGTGAGTTAGTCTTAACCCATTCTGATACCAGTATCTAGTTGAAGGGTTTATAGTGATACCGTAGCTGGTATAGGGGAAGTATATAGTTAGGAAACACTAAATTAAAGGTAAGGGTAGGTCAAAGAATATCCTAGTGCTGTCGTACCTACTGAGTCTTCCTGGCTGCACTAGGTGGGGCATTAGGCTGGGTAAGTGAGTGAGTATAAGGTAGGTAAAATGAAAGGTGGGTAGTTAGAGTAGGTAAAAAAGTGCAAGCTAATTACTGACTGAATTGTATCGGCAAGGCTCGGTTGGGGCAACAGTAATAGTGGTCTCAGCAGCATCTACAAGTGTAATTCCAGAGCTTTATTGGAAGTAAGCATGAAGTGTTTAGGGCATGTCCATAAGTTGTGAGGTTGTGAAGGTGGAGTGCCCGGTTTCGTAAGAGTATAGGTAAAGGGAGGCGACTTCATAAAGGTAAATAGTTATGCTATTCTAAGTGCCCAAGCAAGCCTGTGAATATCTAAGTTCAGTTCTATGAACCGTACCATAATTCATTCAATAAGAGAGTCTAATCAAAGGTAACTTCTCTCGAAGCTAATAAGAAGACTGCCTAATAGACAAGGCTGCCTAAGAGAGATGTTCTAGTGAGGGTTCTCTGAGTAGGGTAGTAAGTTCAAGGGCACTGATGGCATCTATATGGGTAATTCATAGAGTTCCTATGCAATGCTCGGTGAGTGGATCTCGCCACAGACTGTGTAGGTTTTCTGAACTGTACCGTATGAGTCCAGGTGTTAGCGAAGATTCTAACGTATATATATTACAAAGAGTCTAATAAGAGGGTGATAGGGCAACATTGAAGTCTAAGCAGCTGGTACAAGGGAAAGGGGGTATGGCACTACTAATCATCCTAAGCACTGGGTCTCTATATTCTATCAGATTATGACGTATATAGACTACAAAGAATGGGACTGGGCCTATAAGAAGCTCGATGATAGGTCTACATTCAGTCTAAGGTAGATGGGGTAGGGGGTGTTGACAAGGGAAAGGTCTATGTCGCTACTAAGAAGACTAAGCATTTGGTCTCTGAAAGTTCAGGGTTATGTCTTGGATAATGAGAATGTAACATGTGGTAAGCCCTTGTGCCAGAGGAATAACTGGGGTAAGGGAACACTCATATCTCCCCATACCATCCAGCAATCCATCCAATCCAATCAGGGTTACGGTAGAATAAGAGTAAGGTAAAAGCTTCTCTATCTGATCGAAGGCATATGGCAGACAGTGGGTGACGGTAACTTTTGAACTAATCCCATCCTATCTGGTGTGTTTTAATAATTACCAAATCTCCCTAGGTGGACTAATTAAGAAATTCAAGTGCAAGCGGTATAAAAAACAAACAGGTGTCCAATAAAGTGGTTTCATGCCAGCCATTCCATCTCAAGCCATCCAATCTATCCAGCCAGCCATGTATTCTAATAAGTTCTGCCTATTTATAATCAAAGTATATCCGAGCCAGTTCCACGATCTATTTCTGCTGAAGGACCCTATCCTCTTAACTACTATACAATCAATCTATCCAGCTATGTCTCTCTCATAAGTGCAGTTCCAGTTCCTAGCTGTTTATAATCCAAACTATCTGGGTCAGTTCCATGATATCCCTAAGCTGAAGGTAATGACCCACACCCTATGTGCTGCTACTCAACTATCCCTTTCCCTCCACCCATTATCAATCCTACCCATCCTATGCATCCATGCAGCCACATCTCTTTCATAAGTTCCCTGCTGTGGATTCTAAACCTATCCGGGGTTGGATGCAGCGATAAGCTCTCTCAGCTAATTGACCCAATCCATCCCATCTGGTGTTTCTTGTAAGATAAAGTAATGGGTGGGCATCTTTCTACTGAAAGGAATGTAACTGAATCCACCCATCGCTCATCTGATCCAATCTATTCTCCCCAAGCACAGGAAACAGTCATTCATTTCTATAGGAATTTCAGGGAAGGAAGGCTTTAATGTGTTCATTTAAGGGACTTGAAGATTTGAAGTGGAACTTTCTTGAAGGTGTGGGGAATTACTTTAAGTTGTTAATTGGGACTTTAACTGAAGATTTTGAGGCATGTTCAGGACCAAATTTTTAATCAGTAATCCCAGCGTTACTATAACGGTATACTTCAGTAATTATATTCTGGGTGGGAGAACTCGGACTACGAGATCATTCGGGAAAGCCCTCCGGGAGGGAGGTTTCCCCTTATTCTCCCTCACCATATGAATAGTGAGTCCCTACCGGGCCTCGTCCTACCCACAACTAAACTCAAGGGACAGAGTCACTCGACCATCGGGAGAGGGTTATTTTTATTTATTTATTTCTGAAAGAGATGGAAGGAAGGTGAAGCCGTACATCCATTGTGGGCTAGGGCTAGGGTGGGCAAGGAAGGAAAAGTCTTACATCAATCACACTTAACCATGAATGGACTACGGTTGCATATGGGACAAATATGCTTATTTCCTTTTTACCCTTCTGCTACCTCGTCCTCAGAGAGCTTACTATTTCTATTTTTGGATTGGACGGAAAGATGGATACCATGGTGGGAAGGAAGGCGAAGCCGTAGCTCCATTCATCTATTTACCCACCTCATGACCACTGTGAACCACCCGCTGTGAATAACTCCCACCTTATAACCAATGTAAATCACCCACCTCATGACTTGTTTACCATTCTAACATCCAACCAACATCGAGCGTGGGAAAGCCAGTAATTCATTTGTGGTTCCATCATAAATACTGAAACCATATGCACGCTAGTTTATATATTGCAGTAAGTACTGGGCAGATCCGCCATAAGTAGTTCTAGATCCAGATTATGATGATTATCTAGTAGATTAAGCGAGTGATGCAGATGTTGATGCTGTTAATTCTGTTGAGTCAGTCCAGGGCTAAGCATTGGGACAACTAGTAAGCTAGTAGAGTTGCTTACCCACCATCTTGTCCAGCATACTTTCCACCTAGAGAGCTAGAAGTGAGAGAGGCACCAAGAGCAGTGGTAGATCCAGAAGCATCCATTGCTAGAGAGTAATATTTTGATGTTCTTGATCGTGATAGGGATTATTACTTTATAGAGTTATACCCTCATAAGCGAGATTATGATTCATATTCTCATGGTCCAGATTCTAACCTTTATGAGTGAGATCTAGACCCATAGCCAGTCGCAAAGCATGGTAAGCAGCTAGCTAGACTAAGTTCGGTACCAAATACACCAGCAGCATCTAAGGCCAGATCTGAACGCGTGAAAGGAGCAAGGGTGACCAGAGTAAGCAAGGCTAGGTTAAGGTTCTTTCTTGATCGTTGCAATGTAATACCTGTAAATATAAGGGTTATAGCCCGTTCCAAATCAAATCGATTATTCCATCATTAGAAATGAAGCACTAATGGTGGGAGAGGAAGCAGATCCGTAGCGAGAACCACCAGTAGGAGTTTGCAATCAAATTTTCGATTTTAGTAGCCTCCAGGGTGGACATTCTTCTATCCTTCTTGACTCAGGTTCCCTAATAAGGTTATGATGAGGCATGCTCCCGGGCATAGGTAAAAACAAGGTCATTGATCCAAGGTTCATATAAATAATAAGGTGGTGGTGGTTTTTCACTACTGGCAGAGGAAAAGAGGTGGTTGTTCATGGGACTGGACTAGACTGCAACCACTTGACAACACTGCAAAGGTTGTTGTTGACTTTGATGGGCTTACCCACCTAGGCGGATGTGGGATCGCTGGCAAGGAAGGGAATCTCTGCCAACACTGCTGGGCTCACCCCACCAATAATAGGTTGGGATCGCTTGCAAGGGATATAAGGATATAGAAAGACATCATTGTATCCCGCATTCCCGCTTTGTTAGCTTATTGTTGTTTACCATGAGCCGGTCACTACTTCAGACTACGCTTAACCCTCGACTCTTAGTTAAATGGGGGTTAGGTTGGCTTCATGTGACCTTTTCTTGCTTTGACCCTCTCTAACCTTTTACTTCTTGCAACCCAGATAAGCCATACGACTCAGATATAAACACATACGTCGTCTAATACTGCTCTACCTATTATCACACCTAATTCTTTGCTCTACCCTTCTCACGTTACTAAAGACCCGCCCAAACCCGCCATTCTAGTCATTCTATTTTGCCCAGGATGGAGGGATCGATGGAAGAAGGAGATAGATTAATGGAGCGATATTGATTGAGAGAGACACTGTTTGAGGTGTAACTGGGAGTGAGTCATTTGTGGGGGCAACCATAGCAATCACAGCACTGGGAAGAGATTACCTTTGATGGAGGGATATTGAATGGAGGCTGATTGATCAAGAGAGACATTGTTTGAGGTGTGCCCTTACCAAACCTTTCTCACCTGGGCCCCCTTTACCCACTATGGTTCATTGGAGCCCAGTAAGCACACACACCCCAGCATGGATGGAAGGAATAACGATACCCCACTTTCTATACTGCCACCATTACTCCGCTTTATAGCCTTTCCATATAACACCCTCTACTCCTAATTTAATCATCCAGTTCATCATATAGGTATAACAGTTATAAATAATAACGTCAATAGCTTGATGAAATAGGGTTGAATCCTTCACTAACTTGTGCCTAGTCAAGATGATCAAACAAGAAGTAAAGGTTCTTTTAGTGCCGAAAGCTAAGAAGATAAAATAAGCATGAAAGTTATTGAAATGGCACCATGGAAGTTTGTTCCCTGCCCTTTTTTCCGTATTCTCTCCGATCTCTGGCTGGTAGGTGCTAGCTCTGTTCTAAGGAGGTTATTTCTTTCCATAGATGTCTTTGTTCCCTGCCGTAGGGGCCCCATTATAAATATATAGTACCGGTGTTTGGATATAAGTATGCAGTACCAGTATAAGTCTTCCCTCATCTTGATGATCTTAGTACCAGTCTAAGTATGTCCTATATATTTGGGTCAGCATGATTGTAAGCACCCATTAAGTCGAAGTCCCAGTCGTAAGTCTTAGTAGTGGTCGTAGCTGGATGGGGCTAGCTATACGTAGGGGTAGGATATCAATTAATGGGCCCTTTAAGTCAAGTACTCTGGGCTAGGGCGCTATCTAGATCTGCTAATATTCCATCCTCTTAGTGCTGGTATGGTCACATATGTGCTTCTGGCCTTACACATCTAGGCTATCTCGATACGCTAATATGCCAGCCATATTATTAGTCCTGTGTCCCGTGACACATGAGATAAGGTATACGAATACTAAGGGTTATACATAGATTGCTTGGATAAAGGAACCAATGGTTTAGGAATTTAGGAAGAACGAGAACTAGGTGATGTCATGTTCCTTGCCTCTATGAGGTTCATTATTTATGTGTGCACAAACCGCTCTCTTGGGGCTTTGTTGAGCAGTTGGCGGTCCCTTGCCTTGCCTATGTTCTCCCCCAGATAAGGGCAAAGTGAACCGAGTTCTGAGCTGCCCCTGATATCCATCTCTCTCCTGGCACCTGAAAAGGAAAAGAAAACCTTCCTTGCCTCCACCCCTGTAACTACTTATTACTTCTACTTGCACCCAGTATTTCCACATTTATTATCTTAATAAGATAAGATCTGTGCTATGGTGTTATGTTTTTTTGTTTTATGAATAAATAGTAAAATTAGAATGTGTGTTCTCTCATTTCGCAAATTTCCTCTTTACCTTAAAGTCTCGGCAGTGCTTCAGGTGAGACCCTCTCTTCATGGGGATTGAATATGCTAGCACTATAGACTACAACGGATACCATTTGTTGGACACCTACTAAAACCATGGTCTCTATTTTGCGCCAACAAATGGTTCCATTTCTGGTTCAGCTGCACGTAGGTTCTCGGTAGGTGTTAGGCAGGCCCAGGCCTGATCAGAGTTCTTTCCGCGGACCTTACCGGAAAAGTTCATTCCTCCCTAAATGGATAGTATGTCTGGGGAGGAAATTCCCAGGGTCATATTGGGAAATAAACCAGTGGGATGGCCCTGGAGTTATCGATCTAGTGTGTTCTTGCACCATTCATTTTGTCTTTCTGGATGGTGCCAAAGATAGAGAATATGTATAGGTCCCCCTATGAGAGTGAAAGGGGGGTAAGCTTGAGAAAAGTAAGTGGTGAGTTTAATTTCAGTGGGGATAAAATTCCATCTTTATTCCTCCCCACCCCTGCCGCCCTACCCTAGTGGTTGTCCCTCACCCAAGCTATCACTCTTTATATATATTAGGTGGGCTAGACACATTGTGAGTTCAGGCCGATCGTGCAGTCATCTCGCTCAGTTGCCGGATTCTCTCCATCATCCTCATATAAAGCATTCAAGTATCAGAATTTGGGTAGCTCAGGTTCACCGCCTAAAAGAAAGAAAGATAGGAGAGGCTCTGCTTCCCCTTCCAAGCACTCACTCCATGCATCAAAGAAGAGTCCAGCTAACGGCTCTGAGCCACTTTTATCTGGCTAATGATGTGATTCAGGAGCCCTCAACCTCCGCCATGGAATAGAAATAGCGGTAAATCCATATTTGGCTCTCTCTTTATTAATATACGATGCCCCACTCTATCTTTAATGACAATCATGTAACACAGAAACTCTCTAATAGACATAAGAGTGACCCATACACTCCTTAAAACTAGCTCAGGGTTGTGTAGGCATGCATAAAGCGGCCCGTTGGTCGAGCAATGGCGGCCTTTTAGTTCTTCAAGTTGATGGCGGCTTTCCCCTCCCCCTCACCATATGAATAGTGAGTGACTCCGTCCCTTCTTTGGTCAGGAGAGTGGGTTCGTAACCTCTCCTCGACCTCGTAACCTTGGTCGAGTCCCTCACCTTTTTACGGAAGCTGATCGATAAATCCCTCGACCTCGTAACCTTAGTCGAGTCCCTCACCTTTTTAGGGAAGGTGAGCGATAAATCCCTCGACCTTGTAACCTCGGTCGAGTCTCTCACCATATGAATAGTGAGCCCCTACCGGGCCTACCAGGCCTCACCATATGAATAGTGAGTCGATGGCGGCCTTGTGTTCTTCACGTTGATGGCGGCTTTTGGGGCCCCTCCTCCAAAAGAGAGTTGTTCATCTCCTCACACGTTACCTCACCCTACCGGGCCTCGACCTCGCAGCCTCGGTCGAGTCCCTCACCATATGAATAGTGAGCCCCTACCGGGCCTACCGGGCCTCACTATATGAATATTTTCTTATCCAACTCTAAATAAAATGAATGAAGACCATTTTGAGCAATATCCATAATTTATACATCTTGTGGTCATCGTTGAAAGAAAATCAATTACATACTTTCAAACTATGTACTGACTACATACACATTGTATGTATGTAGTCAATATTAGACGAAAGTCAATTACATACTTTCAAATCAATTACAAACTTTCAAACTATAAAAAGAATGAATAGAAACATTTTTTAACAATATCTTCAAACTCAATTGCATACTTTTCTACAACATACAATCTTTGGCGGATTAATTATCGAATTGATATATCAACTCTGCAGGATCCAACAGGATGATATTTGGCAGATTAATTGTTGAATCGATATATCACCTCTGCGGCATCCAACAATATTGCAGCATCCGTAGAAAAACAGTATTTGGGCGTTCGTTTGCACCGCTTTACAATTTTCAGGAAGCTGAGCACATCATTTTTTAATCTGGATGTTCTCGGCGTTCGTTTGCACCACTTTACGTTTTTCAGAAAGCTGAGCACATCTTTTTTTAAGCCATGTTATTTATGTGTTCGTTTAGGGCGCTTTCTGGTTTGCACAAAGGTGAGCACCTCATTTTGTAAATGATTGGGATTGACAGGGTTACAGATTAGGTCAGAAAATGAGGTGCTCACCTTTGTGCAAACCAGAAAGTGCCCTAAACGAACACGAAAAGAACATGGATTACAAAACGATGTGCTCAGCTTTCTGAAAAAATGTAAAGCGGCACAAACGAACACCCAGAACACCCAGATTACAGAACGATGTGCTCAACTTTCTAAAAACCGTAAAATGGCGCAAACGAATGCCCAGATACTATTTTTGTGTGGATGCCGCAATACTCTTGGATGCCGCAGAGGTGATATATCGATTCAACAATTAATCCACCAAACATCATGCTGTTGGATCCTGCGGAACAATTAATCTGCCAAACATTGTACATTGTAGAAAAGTATGCAATTGAGTTTGAAGATATTGTTCAAAACTGTTTCTATTCATTCTTTTTATAGTTTGAAAGTTTGTAACTGATTTGAAAGTATGTAATTGATCTTTGTCTAATATTCACTACATACATACAGTGTGTATGTAGTCAATACATAGTTTGAAAGTATGTAATTGATTTTCTTTCAACGATGACCACAAGATGTATAAATTATGGATATTGCTCAAAATGGTCTTCATTCATTTTATTTAGAGATGGAAAAGAACTTTATTATCTCTATTTAGTCCATACTTACTTTAAAAGTATGTATCTGATGACTATGATATATATGGACTATAGATATTGTTGAAAACAATCTCTATTCATAGTTTGAAATTAACTAATTAATTTTGCTCTCATGGTGGTTATAAGAGGTATAAATAATGGATATTGTTCAAAATAGTCTCCATCATTTCATTTATAATTGGAAAATGGTTTTGTTGTCACTATTCATTCCATTCTTACTTTGAAAGTATGTATCTGATTTTCCTCTCATGGTGACTACACGAGATTTAAATTATAAATATTTCTCAAAACAGACTCCATTCATAGTTGGAAAATAATTTCATAGGGCAAAGATATTATGAATATGGTTTAAAATAGTTTCTATTCATTCAATTCCTAATTGGAAAAGAATTACATTGTCTCTCTTCATTCCATTCTTAGTTTAAAAAACTATGTATCTAATTTTCTTTTCAGGGCGCCTAAAAAAAAAAAGATTATAAATATGGTTAAAAACCACCTCCATTCATAATTGTAAAAACTTCATAGAAAAGAATTATTTAGACAATCAATCCACGAAAAGAAGTTCATGAAACAAAATTACTTGAACAATTAATCCACCTAATATTATATATTAGGTTATATAATATATGTGAGGTTATATATTATATTATATTAGTTTAGGCATTTTCTGACCTAAACTGTAACCGTGTAACCCTGTCAATTCCAAAGGTGAGCACCTCGTTTTTTGAGCTCATGCCCAATCATGGTTTTTAACAATTTGCAGTAAAAACACAACTAGTACAACGAGCTTGCTCATTGTCCCTGTACAACTAAAAGGAAATATGAACCAGAGAATTCAAACCATGTCTAAAGAGAGGATAACAGTAACTTATATGCATGGCCTATCTTTGTGACTTTGACTTTGACTGGACCAAAAAGCCTTAGCGGCTGGACATTCGCATCTGCAGTCTGTTTCACAGTGCAGGGACAGCAGAAAGAGATGGGAATGCCAAACGTGTGGCGTTATGAAGTCAGACTTAACAAAGCAGCTAAGGTAGTGTTCTCCTCTGTTTCCTTTGAATTGTACACGGCCAAGGGGCCTGGTCTTTGTACTGGTTGAAATAGTATCTTGGTTATTTGCACCGTGTGATCTAGCTGGTTGATAAAATCTTATACGATTATCAAATTTTATTCACATATCCTCCAAAGTAATGTTAAATCATATATACATATTTTCATTCAAGTGAACATCGCAATTAAAATATTAGAAATATATTGGTGAAGTAATAATAAGCAGAAATCTAAAGTAAGCTTAATTTATTGGTGTCATAAAAAACCCTCAAAAAATCAATCAGAGTTTGCTGATTCTAATACTCAAATGAAATTGAAATTATATTTCAGTTCTAATACCCAATTTAAATTCAAATTAAATTCCAAGAACTTAACCATGTCAAGACAGTTGCTACCCAGACCAAGTTAAACTTGATGTTGAAGGAAGTCCATCACGAGCAGGCGGCCTAAACATGGCATAACCAAATTTACTCTTATAAATTTAGATCGCTTTAATTGAATGATATAAATGGTATTAACCTGGAAAAGCTTTACGAGCAGGAGTAGTACCATGACCCTGCCTATGTTATAGAAGAATAAGCTATTTTCCAATATTATAATTAACTTTTTCCATTTGCACTTAGTTTCAATTTTATTCTGGATTAAAAAAATACAAAACATTAATGAAATGTTTTACTAAAAATACATCATATTAGTACCTTGTAATTTACTAAATATCATATCAGTGTCTTGTAACTTACTAACAACATACTCTGCATATCATTAATAAAAATAGAGAATATGGACATCAACAAAAACAGGGAAACTGATGATCTCCCACTACTCAAACACAGAAATATTAGACATTAAGCTTCAATGAAAATGTGTTACTGAAAAAAAAACATGATATCAGTATCTTGTAACTTACTAACAACATACTGTGCATATTATCAACAAAAATAGAGAATATGGAACAAAACAGGGAAAATGATGATCTCCGATTACTCAAACAGAGAAATATCAAACATTAAGCTTCAAACATGAAGCTCTCAAGATAGATCATCTAGTAACCCTATTATACTATCAAGCTAATCAAAAAACAAAATTAAGATTCCAATCACATCATAAAGGAAAATGTACTAGATGTACAGGGGTCCAGAGAGGGATCATAATGGACTAGATGTACCTTGTAGAGAGGGATAAAATATCTTAAGTTTAAAAAGAGATTTGCATCTCAAGAAATTTGATCCTCTCTGAGCTTGGGAGATCCCTAGTTAAGATGGATCAATGCTAGTTTACTTCGCCCCTTTAAATAGGCTATATTCCACATGAATACAATGGGCCAATACTCTCTACCCATGGTATTGAGAACAAGTGGTATTGACCCTTTGTATTAACGTAAAATATATTTTATTTAAAGTGGGTAAATTAAACCATCTAGTGTATCCATATGAATAAACTCCGCGCAACTTTATTTTTACTGGTTTTATTTTATTTTCACAAAGTTAAAATGTTTAGATTAGATTGATCTTTTTATTTAATTTTATTTATGTTATATGTCTACCATACTAGGATCAAGATCACGGTTCAACCTAATAATTGGAATTTAATACCTTAAAATATGCTACTTTAGAGAAAAATAACATGGGAAAAACCATGCATTGTCAAAGCCGAGTATCCCAGAAAAACTATATCTTGCATGATATGACAACATTTGATTATTTTTTTAAATTTTAATTTTATGCAATTTATCTTAGTCAAAATTTTCACCAAATGTTCACAAAGCATTACAACATCTTTTCCCTATTAGATTTGAAAGCACCTCTCCAAGCAATGTAATGTTATTTAGTGTCATGTAAACATTTTCAGTTGGTTAAATTAAATTAAAAATATATTATTAATTTATTAATTTTCAAGAATTATTACCTTGGGTTTTGAGCTTTGAACCCATGGTGTTGCTCCTTCATATTCATGTGGAATATAACATATTCAAATATGGAGTTAAATGAACTGGGATCCAAAGTTAAAATTGATCTAGGTTAGTTTAAGTATAAAAGAATGAATAAATTAAAATTAATTTTAAAAATCTAATATATTATTTATTTATTTTTAAAAACTATTTACAAATATTTATTGGAATGATTGAATTACTACAATTTTCCCTATGTATCGTACTTTTACCATAAAATGTTTGATAAAACCTCACGTATATATATATGGGTCAACAATCTATAGGGATGAAATGTATAGAGGCTTTGTAGATCGTGAGTTAGGATAGATCTAGTCTAATTTTATTCCTCCTTTTAAATATGTCGCATATCAATACCATTGAATTAAACATTATTTTATTTTGAAGGAATTAAATTTTACATTACATTGCATTAATCTTTAAATTCTTACGGGACATGAAAAGTCATGACATTAGAGATATCTTCCATATTGTGCTCTAGAGAGTGTCTATGCACAATGAAATGAAATTAATATTTTAAGCCAGAACCGATGCATATTATTATATATTTTTTACTAAAAGAAATATTGTAAAAAGATTTATCCCTTCATGTACATCTACTAGTGCAATATTTAAAAGGACATATTCACTAACATACCTCTTAGAACCACCTATAAATTAACTATAAATTACCAATAATTTTTCTTTTAACAATATAATTTATGCATTATTTTCTACATTCACTAAATATCCCTTGAGCATTTCTTCACAAAGGTAAAAAAAGAAAATTTCCAAAATTTTCTTTACCTCTTCAACAACAAAGAGTTATTTTATGCTCTCCACATTAAATTAGTATTGTCGCCTAGATTTGATGAACATGGTATGGAACTTTAGTTATATATTTCATTTGTTGCACAATGTTTTCACTTACAAATTGAGGGGTATGGAAAGCTAAGGTGTTGTCCTACCCAATATTTCCCCATAGCTTAAGGTCGCAATTATTTTTGTATTCATTTATACAATACCACAAGCTTACAATATTATATCAAAATTTGAAAGTTAATATTAAAAATGTGGCTAACCTTATATAATATAAGTCCATACATATTGCAAAATAAATATATTTACTTCCTTGGTTTTACATTCATATTTCTTTTCCTTGGAGAAATTTTATTGCAAGGTTCTTCACTGTTTGAAGCCTTCGTGGCTACCTTGCGCCTCCATGGAAGCCTCATATCATTCGAACAATGTAACACATGGGAGGAGAGGTTCATGTCCCAATAAACCATTAGACATGTGATGAGTTCAATGGTGGTGTTTTTTTCTTGGTTTAATCAATGATGAGCATTACTCTAACCTTTTTAGGGTAACTACCTACCCCTACTCCCTTTACTACTTTAGCCTCATTTACATTTGAAGAGGTTGAGAGCCAAGCTATGCAACCTCAAGTTTAATTTGTTAAATATTAGGGTTCTACCCCGTCTTTGAAGAATTTTATACTATCATTTGGATTGTCTTGCTAGAAATATTAGCATAAAAAAGGTTTGCTTGTTGGTTGAGACAATGTTTTCTCACCAAGTATAAATTTTACCACTAGGGCTTCACTAGGGGAGAAATTCCATACAATGTGCATTCATATTGGGGGATATATATTTATGAAAAAATGATGTAATAGATTGAGAATATAATAATGGATAAATGGTTTAATATTATCATGTTTAAAAAAAATAGAGCTCCAAGTTAATGAAAATATATAAAGGGGTAAAAAAAATGTTAATGAAAAAATGGATACCTACAATATTTAGTGAAAATGTGGGTTTTTTAAATTGATAAGGTGTATTGGGTTAGTATTGGTATGGGGTTAAAAAAATGTGATTTTTAGAGGATTTCTCCAATATGTAGTCAAATTAAGGGCATTCTTTAGTATAGCATTACTGCACATGTTATGCCAGAGGTTAATTGAGTGAAGTTCCCATGAATTTGACCCTCACGGTCTATCCATTTACTTTTATTTTCTATATGTAAAAATCTATGAAAATTTGGATAATATATCTATAATTTACTACAGATATTTTATTTTCTTTACTTGGGGATACATATATAGTTCAAACCGTCTCTTTTTCTAAGGGTTCTATTCTCATAAAAAATTTATGTAGAATTTTTTTCCAAATTCTGTTCATTTAATGTGGTTTTTGTTGATGGTATTTCTTTGGATTTGAAGTCCAAATAAAAAACCTATATATCTTTGTACAATTTTCATGAATAGAACTTTTAATTCAAGTGGCGTGTTAATTTTTAAATGCAGATTATGTACAGAGTGTTATTCCTCTTAACACCTTGGTACTTCTTATACCATAATCAAAACATTTTTGTTACTTTATTCATGTCCTCATATATAGTGGATACTAGGGTTAGTCCATGGGTAGGGTTCCTTCCCCGTTCCACCACAACAGAGGGAAGACTTACTATGTTCCTATAACCATCTATTTTCTTCCAACATAAGCAATACAAATGAACATACATCTATGTATATTTCACTCACATAAAATTAGTGGGGTTTTCCATTCATTTTCATACTAATAAATACAATCATTTAAAACCATAAGAACATCCTACTTCATTCTTTCATAACCCTGAATGGCAATAAAAAAATTAATTAACGCAAAATTATCCACGTGGTCGTGTACTTATCTAATTTTTTCTTGGAAATGTATTAAAGTTTGTCCTATTCCCCCCAACCATGGACATAATTTCTCAATAGTTCCCCGCAAGCTCCAACTTCTATCTTCCAGAATCTAATTTTTGGGTTTAAGTCAATTCTTTCTCTCCCAATGTCTATATGGTAGTGTGTCTGTTGCTCTGGAGTACCAACTACACATTCCTTGGAGTTGGTTGTTTCCTACAAGGAAAACACAATAAATTGGTTGTTGTTAGTCGATAAACATGGTTAATTAAAACACTGTAAAAATGAAAATAATGCATACATAAACATAAACTAAAAACTAAGAAATAAAACATGAAAAATACTTAATGAAGCAAACACATAAACAAATTAATGGGAAAGGGTTCACTTTATTCATTTTTGAATGTAGAACAGATAGAATATATGAATATAGGACACTTGCAGAGAATTTTTTGAGTAATGGTGCTAAAAAATCCTCAACAAGGAAGTTCATTTCCTCAATCTCCTTTCAAGATTCCTCTATCACTCAAAGAATTAAAAAGACTATCTAAATTATTAAATCATCTCATAAATGAAATGCTTCATTCCTAGGGAGAAATTTTGGTAGCATAAAAATTCATTTCTTCTTCTTATTTCTTAGGTCTCCTAGAAATTGTATTTATAAATTTTCATAGCCAATCCTCCTCCCCTTGGCTCATCAATGTTGTGGTTCACCTCATAAATGAGATGAGAGCTACCAATTCCCTTACTTGAAGGATTCTTGGGGCTCAATGCTCAAATTTATCATCCCATCAAATACATATTTGGAGTGTTACTGAAGCAAGTTCACAACCCAAGGTGCTGATTGGACTTTCCACGACCATGCATATACCGAACAAATAGTCGCGCGACTGTTGATTTTCAATAATTGTGCACCCACGCGGTCTAATTTTTTAGCTTGAACCTTAGGAAAGCTTTTTATTTTTGGCCTTAATGGTGTTTCCAACTAAAATTGTCACCAGTCTATGTGTTGATCACTGACTTTGAGTTTCTCTTATGAGTGTCTCATAATGTGTACATATGCGTGTATGATTTCCATATGATAATAGTTTCACCCCGATGTATGCTTTTAGGAATAAGTGTATAACTAAAATCCATCACCTTTTGTTGATCTGAATGTGAATATTACTAAATTTTTGAGAAGTAAACGACTGTGGAGATTAGTAGGGAAAATAATTGGGTGAGAATTAAATATAACCATCCTCTATAGAAATTTTGATATGAAAAATTGTTTATACGAGGTGCATACTATGTCCTTCATTTTTAGAAATAAAAATAGACATGAAGGATGTTTTATGTGAAGCTATTGAAAAGAGAGTTCCTGAAAATTCAAAATGGAAACACTTTCATTTTGGAGCTCGTGCAACAAAAAAAAATGCAGCGTACCGAGAAATAAGGGATCAAGTTTGATATCATCAAGGAAGAAGAAAGGTATTGACCTGAGGCATTGAAACCACGATCAAGCGAGCGTGGCATATGATCAAGCGAGCGTAAGGATAAAAGGAAAAGGAGACAATGAGTCTAGAGATTTTTTGGCTAAAGATTCTTGAGATTTTGGGATTGTTGTAGTTGTGTTGAGGTTGTAATGTTCTGAGTGTTCATGAGAAAATCAAGTTGAATTTTTTGAGTGTGTATTTTCCGAATTGAATGTAATTTCTGATTATGTTATTTTCTATTTCTGAAGGTACGCATAAGTCTATTAATGTTGCAAGCTTTGTTTTCATGGTGGATGTAATAGAATCATTTTGATCGGTAATAGAAGATGGGAATTCTGGAAATAATATGAAAATTTTTGTAGCCCTTTAAATTTTTATGAATGCATCTAATCTATGAATAAATTTTCTAAGTTTGTTAACTGAGAATGAGAATATGAATGGTTATGAAGCCCATTATTTTTCATATCTAAACTCCCTTTAATGATTTATGGTTTTGGCTCACCTCAGGTGAAACTCTCCTCTAGTTCTAGAGGAGTGAAAATGTTGGTGAAGTGCTAGACTATGGAGGCTCTTTGTTGGCACCCCCGGTCGAACCTTGGGTCAATCTGAATCTAAATTTTATTTCCAAAAATGGGTTATGTTATCAAGACCTTGAGGTTTATGACAAGTTTTTTAGTTTGTATGCTCATGTTATATCCATCACAATCTACAAAAATGGTGGCAGAATGAGGTAGACCTCTTTGTCTTACAATAGTCATAACTTAGGGAAAATAATTTAGACTAGGTGAAAGAAGAAATACTATATGCAAAACTTGGTTGTGATTAGTATGAGATATTTTGGTGTGATTTTCCTGAGAAGCTAGAGATTTGGCTTACAAAGATGAAAAGATTCGTTTAATTCTAGGTTAACATGACTTTTGTAGCTAAAAAACATCAATTATTCTCCCTTGTAGAAGAAGTATTGAAATTTTGCATGCGAGGATGGTTACTGACGGAAATTCCACTTTGGATTAAGGTACTTCTAATATAAGAGCACATGTTATAATTTTGACGAGGTCAAATGGTAGCATAAACGACTTGGTTTGGGGGAATGGAATAGGGAGGAGGAATGTTTCATTAATTTGGGAGGATGAATGAAGTATCATACTGAATTAAGAAAAGTTATGGCAAGCAAGAGATTTTTGAGCGCTGTAGAGAGCAAGGATAGTTGAAGAGTGGATGAGAAGAATTTGTAGGAACTTAGGGCTATAAGAAGATATTTATAGTGCATAGGTGATATTGTCAACAATTTAGAAGAGCATAAAAAGGAAATGGAGAGTCAAAAATTTTAGAGAGAATGTGTAGGAGGAAGTTATTTCTTTGGTACAGTAAGGAATTCGAACGTAAGTAAAAGTGGAACTAGGACATAGGGTTTAAGTGTGGTTACTCTGATGCATAAAGTAGGAGAAGGGTTTTGGATGCCTAAGTTAGATAACTGTCTAGCTAAAATATCACATGAAGATACACTAATGGACGACAGTCTAAATTTCATGAGTTTAAATTGTTGCAGTTGAATGAATTAGAACTATCAGATTTACTAGACATCCGCCAAAGGGAGGGGTGATTAGCTTGGTAGCATATGCAATGATTCAAGGATTCCATGAGTAAATTATCATATCTTATTGATCCTCACCATGAAAGGGATATTTAACAATGTTTTATTACCCATGACCAGGATTTTTCTCTCGCAACAAAATATGGATGCAATAGAAGATGCTCTCGAGTTGGCTATCCAAATTGAAGCTATGGCAGGATGTCCACAGTAGTATAAGGAAAGGGGGTCATCATGATATCCTACCATTACGGGGCTCCAAACTCAAATTTTTACTTTAATTAAAATACTGATGAATTTTTCACCAGCTCGACCGACAAGACCTCAGGTATGGTGTACCCATTGCTAGGTCGAAGGACACCATGTCATGAAATTCCTATGATTGCGGGGCCTCGAAGCATGCATTACACCTATGGGTCCTCCACCGCCACCGACTGTAGGAGTTGCATAGGTATATTTTTCCTTCTATTATTAGGGTCATACTTAGTTCTAGTAATTTCATAGCCCACCAGGTATGAATGCAACATATTATTGTGAAATATGTTGCAACTTTGGGCATCAACCTCAGTCATGTCCTGCTTTATAGAAGTATTCAAATGTTATTAATAACTTGTTTTGTGAATTATTTGGATCAGCAAATCACCATATGAACCAATGTCGATTCTTTGACCTGTATCAAAAAATCCTCAACGTATGAGCATTCTAGAAATAACTGAACTTAAAAAGAAGCTACATGAATTACTTTATAAAGGTTATATTCACCCATGGGTGTCCCCCTCAGGAGCTCCTGTATTATTTTTCTGAAAGAAGGATGGCACGATGAGCTTCTGTATAGACTACATACAACTTAACAAGATGACTATTAATAATAAGTAGGCTTTTCCGAGGATATATGATCTATTCGACCAAGTCAAAGGTGCTACTGTGTTTCCTAAAATAAATTTACGATTAGGATATCATCAAATAAGGGTAAGGGATGAATACATAACCAAGAAAAAATTCTAAAGCTGCTACAACCATTATGAGTTTGTGGTTCTACCTTTTGGTCTTACGAACTCTCCAACAACATTTATGAGAATTATGAATAAGGTATTCCATTCTTTAACTTTTTTAATGCTTTTTCTTCAAATATGGATTTGTTTTTTTAATTTCTTCAAAAAAAAGTTTCTTCAATATCTCTTTAGAAGTTTAATTTTTGTATATGTTGTTATTATTATTATTATTATTATTTATTTTAAAGTTTTTTTTTTTTTAAATTGTCTATATTGTATTTTTGTGTTTTTTTTTTTAATTTTTTTAATGTTTTTTTTCTTTCTTTTTAGTTTATCTCATCCTTATTATTTAGATAGTTTTATGTTTTTTTGGTCAATTGTTTAAATTATTTTCTTAAATTATGTTTTTTTAATGTTTTCTTTTATGTAAACTTGTAATTTATGCTTTTATTTCTTGTTTTTATTTCTTTTATTTTGATTCTTTAAACGTTAATTTTATTTTATTTTCTTCATTTTTTATTGGCCCTTTTTTGTGTTATTTTTTTGCTTATTTTACTTTGTATTGTTTCAATGTGTTCATGTTCCCAATATATTTGATTGCATATATATGTAAAAATAAAATAAAATGTAGAAGCAAAACATCTAGGAGAATAATTTTTTATCGGTTGTGTACTTTTTTTGCGGTCGATATGATTCTGGAAACACCCCCTTTTTTGCATAGTGTTTAATATGTTTATTAGTTTCCATTTTTTAATATTATTAATACTAATATTAATATTAATATTAATATTATTAATATTATCATTATTATTATTAGTATTGTATGAAAATAAAAATAGAATATATATATTTCTTAATAATGAAATATTGGTTTGAAGAAACAATTTAAAGATTAAAAAATAAAATATTAACACAAGTTTCAAAAAAAATAAAAAAATTAATGTACAGAGTATCAAAAACTCCAAGTGACATATAAATTCATTTTTTTTGTAAAGTTGTTCATTCATCATTACTGAAGTGTTTCCTATACAATGATTTCAATACATTATATATATAAAACATTACATTTAATAAATCATTATTAATATGATACACGTAAAATAAAAATACATTAAAATAAATTAAATGGCAAGATTTTTTTCAAATAATATTAACACTATGGTTGGAAAATGTTGGAATTCTGAGAATTTTCATAGAGATGATATTTTATCATTAATGTCATCCTGAGAATTTTAAGGCTTTTCACAGACATCATATTTTATCTTTAATACCATGCCTGAAATTCATTGGAATTTTAGGACTTTTGATATTTTATCTTTAATGTCACGTGTATCGTTGGAATTTTAAGCTTTTTAATAGTTATGATATTTTATCTTTAGTCATTATTAAAATATGTTGACAATTTTTGTTTTCAACGTGTCTTTTTTACAAAAGCAATTGGTGACGTTATTCTAACATCAACACATTTTGTTTTTGGGGTGTTTTTTGAACACCAAAAATTGGAGACTTATTCCAACATCAATACTTTTCATTTTTACGGTGTTTTTGGCACACAAAAATTTGGATTTTACTTCCATTTTTAAAAAATGTTGAAAATTTGACCTAGGAAAAAGAAAGGTTATTCTTGAATAACACTTTATGTTTTAGGTTATTTCTTCATGTTTTTTTTATTTTTTTTTTGTTATAGTTCTCTTTTTGAGGTAATAGTTCTCATTCAAACGTTAAATTTGCTATTAGCATGTTATAACTTTAGAACACATAACCTCAAACATAAATAAGGTCATGATATCCATAATAGAAACTAGTTAACATGTTCACAGCATAGGACCATAAACAATTGTATTTCTTTCATAGAAATCACATATCTACACATTCCATCTAGGTTAATATGTCATAATATCAAAACATATTAACTCATACCTGAATGTTATAACCATAACCATCTACATAGGGGAATCCAAATGAGCACGATACATAAAACATCAATATCCTAATTCCATAACCCTAATAATCAACTTAGCTAACATATAACAAATAGAAGTCAACATATAACATGCTCATCAAAAAAATATGACATAATCATCAAGTTTATGTAACATATAACAACAAAATATTATCACCATGGATGGCTATCCGACGAATGTACATATGACCACAATTATTCACTAACATTTATCTTACATGTAACCACAAAAACAATAAAATGAAAAACATGTATATCAGTAACCCAAATTCTTATAACACCCATTAACCACATACCTACATGCCAAACATACAACCTAGATGACGATCTACTATTACTGTGAACTTTAGTGCTACTACTTCAGTTTGATGATCTACATGTTCGGTTCTATCTTAGACAACATATCAACATCATATCTTATCAAAAACATCATGATGACATAAAATGCATACAATGACCTCATGGAAAACAACCTTAACCATGAGAATGCATGCATAACAACATATCAAAACTCAAATGCATAAAAAATGCATATACGATCGACATCCACGCACGGGAACCACATACAATCACCATCAACTTTCATATGGCGACAATATTGCAACTATGACCAATGCCATAATATGCAGTAAGTACATAAAATATAAGTATGAGTAACACATATGAAATATGAAAGCATGATCAACACACCAATGAAGGAGAGGTCAACCATGATCTGACACCACCTGTAACCTCCACCTCCGCTCACAACTTTACATGTAACCGACCAACCAGGGTAAACATAAGATCATGGGTAGTTAAGATATACTCATCCTCCTTGATGACTTTAAGTAAGTGGAATTGAAGTGGAAAACCATAACAAAAACTTATACCACCTGCTAGAGGACCCCGAGAGGCTATCCCAGTCATCGACCTGACTTGTCCCTGTGTCCCATTGAACTTTTTTCAATAAAAAACCTGAATCTGTCCCACATTTATGAATGCATGGGTATGGGAGGCCTTGGATGCACCAATAAATGTGTATTCCTACATCTATGGACTAAATTTCCTAGACGTGTGCCTACGGCCATAGGTTTTAAGGCACTTTTCAACCCCATAAATCTGGCCATTTCCTAGAACTTGTTGTAACTTCTAGAGTCAACTAAATACATAATGACAAGACTAATATACCAAAACTAAGTCTAGGACTAGGCCTGACCATCCCCAACCGGGACTGCAATTTTGTTAAACACTTGGCATGAATGAAATATATAGGTCTAGGATACATGATAGGCATGAATGAAATCTACCACCTACTACAGGACCCAGAGAGGCTATCTCAGTCATCCACCTGACTTTTCCCTGTGTCCCATTGAACTTTTATGAATAAAAAACCCAAAAATATCCCACATTTCTGAATGCATGGGTATAGGAGGCTTCATATGCACCCATAAATGTGTATTCCTACATCTAGGGACTAAATTTCCCAGACGTGTGCCTACGGCCACAGGTTCTAAGGCACTTTTCAACCCCATAATTCTGGCCATTTCATATAACTTCTTGTAACTTCTAAAGTCAAATAAATATATAATCACAAGACTAATATAGCAAAAGTAAGTCTAGGACTAGGCCTGACCATCCCCAACTGGGACTGCAATTCTATTAAACACTTGGCATAAATGAAATCTACAGGTATAGGATACAAGATAGAGCGTGCATTAATGAAAAACATAAAGAGACATTACAAGAAGGATAACCACCCTCTTATTTTAATATATATGAAATTTTAGGTCTTACATCAATTATATTAGCAATTACAAGTAAATACTTAAAATAGCCATGACCCAAATCAATCAGTTAAACATTATTATAACCAACATAAAACCATGGAAAAAGTAGTTAGATAAAAACCATTAAATCCACACATTAGTAAGTAAAGAATAAATAGAAATTAGCTTCTGCTAGACATAAGAAATAATTGACGAGGTTCAGGAGACCCACGTACCACCCGGCCATAAACATAGCTGAGCCAGTCTCTCTTCAGCTAGTCACCCTTGTGCCATATTAAAAGCATGTATGTTGGATCCCATGGATAAAACAATCAACAGTGCATGCCTAACTAGAAGCTATCACCAAATCACTATGAATTACTACAGGAAGAAAGATAAAATATTCATGCAGAGGAAGAAAGCCCTAGGCAAGATTAAGAAATGACAATCCAAAAAATTCTTGTAGAAAAGAGAAAAGCACCACAAGAACCCATTGAAGTAGAAGATAATACTATAATAGAACAGACACCAATGGACATTGAACTAAACAAGGAATATTTACGTGCTGAAGAAAGGGTCCTGAAGCGATTACTGCATGAATGGAGGAATCTGGATGATAGATTCATTCGAGAAGACCAGAAGAAACTCTACAAAGAAATGTTCGAACATTATCTGACAGCCCAAGCGCAAAAAGAAGTAAGTACCCCTAAAACCATTACATTAAAAGGATCCAATCAACAACAAAAAGGAAGTAAGAAAAAAGGAAGAAGGACATTGCATGATTCAATACAACTGGTCGGAGAAATGCTAGTTAATACATGAAAGACAATACTGTTAACAACGATATTCCAACCAATACCAAAATTTACTCAATGAAAGTAATCTCCTGGAAAATTACAGGCCTCAATAGTAAAGGAAAACAATGATATCTAAAAGAAAGACTGAAGACAGAAAAACCTCAAGTAATGATGTTACAAGAAACTAGAGTTTACAAGAAACTAAAGTTTCGACCTAGAAACTTCACACTATACTTCACTCTTTTAAATGACACTTTTAGGTCATGGCTATTGATTCAAGAGGTACGGTAGGGGGTATAGCCATTCTCTGGAATCCTGCTAAGGTAACAGTGGAAGGCTGGATAGGCCTTCATCGCATATTAACAAGATGTTTTAGACAAGTAGGAACAAAGGAAAAGGTACTCATATCAGTTTTTTACGAGGCTCCAGTTCCAAGAGAAAGAGAGGCATTTTTACAGAGTATCTGGAATCTTAATAACATGTACCAGGAGAAATTTTGGTTATTAGGAGGAGATTTTAACAACAAAATGGTCCCTGGTGGAAAAACTTCATGGGATTTTTTGAATTGCAAGTCTTGCCATCGAGCTCTATGGAAATCCTTGGTGTATTTATATTTGTGCCTCCCCCCCTCCCCTTTCTTCTCCTTTTCAATATCAAAGTTTAATTCTGTGGGCCGGTATCTAGTTGTGAATACGCAAGGTGATATGATGCACATAAGTTAACACGAAAGGCTAGTCTAAGTGCGTCCCAAGTAAGCATGCATGATTGAAGGCAAGTGTTGTAATCAAAGCATCTCCTGACACTGCTAGCTGGCTGTCTTGACATCTCCTAGCAATGATGTTTGAAGGTGCCTGTGAATGCTTCAAGTTTGGGGGAAAACAAAGTAGTAGGGGTTAAGTGAGGAGCTACGCTAGCTAGAAGTGGGTAAATATAAGTGGCTTGCTGTAGTTAACGCTGAAGTAATTCTTTTCGGCAAAAAGGTAATACGATACTTCAAGGTCTAAGTGCTCACCAACCCAAGCATGTGTCTGTATAATAACTAAGTCTGGTAAGTAAAGAGAAGGGTGGTAAAATGTTTCAAAAATATCAAGGTTGGTAGCACGTCATACTTAAGAGTAAATAAAGGAAAGAAAATAGGAATAGGTAATAGTCGTCTTTATCTAAGTACGTATGTACCCAACCAAGCCAGTAAGATCTAATATGTCTGGTAGTATGAAATCCAAAGGTTCCCACGCACGCATGATGATCCTACGAAAGGTGGTGGCTCTTAATAAATAGGTGCTTCAACCATCTCTGGGACTAGATATACTGCTACTGGTGTTGCTAGCTTTGCATTTTCCCTAGCCTATGCTGTTTCATCCCTAGTATTTGCTACTGGTATATTAATACTGCCTTAAACTTAAGATTATGGAGTGCTGTACCGGGCACCCATGATCTTATTATCCTAGGAAGCACCCTGGATGGATATGGATAGTCACATTAGCCGAGAGAGATGTTGGGTTCAACTTAGATCGTTGAACTTCCAGATGGAATGGATTGGGTTTATGAGCTCTTACCTTACAACTAGACCTAGCACTTTCACGAGCCATATGCCTTCTCTTTAGAATTTTTACCTTATCCTTTCCTTGTTTAGAACTCACCCACCTGCTAGAAAGAAATAGACTTGTAGCCCTAGACCAGGAATCACATAGTGAGTGAGTCAATAATCTATATACCTTACCCCTTAGAAGCCATAGATGGCATGGAAATGGGAATTGGCTTGGGGATGGTTGATGAGACCTTACAAGCCCCGGGTGGATTAGATGGATGGATCGGATGGCATGGCATTATGGGATGGGGTTATTATACCTAAAACCTAGTAGAATCATCACTATAACTCCCTACACTCACTGCCTGCTAGATAAATTCTCTTTATACCTCACCCTCATGGGATGGAGTCATGCCCAACCACTCTTTTCTTAAGAGCTAGGAAGGAATATCGATTGGTACAGAACAAGAGATATGAGAGATAATACCTTACCTTGGTTTACAAACTCTTTACCCACCTCCAATACCCATATATGTTGTTAGCCCTAGACCATGAAGAACATAGTGAGCCATGTTTATCCATTACCCTTGAAGCTCTAGATGGATGGAATGATCACCTTACCCTTTCTCTTATTTCCTAAAATCTATAAGCATAGAGTTAGTATAGGTATTATCCAAACCCTAGTCTTTAGACCTGGAACAGAAGACCTAGATAAGGATTGTCGAACCCCTTGGTTTGGCTTGGTTTACCATTTAAAGGGCTTTCTATTTACCCGCAATAACTAGACCCGCTTGCCCCAGACCATGAAGAACGTAGTGAGTCACATTTCTTAGACTTTCCCTTATAAGCACTGGATAGGATGGGTGGAGCCCTTACCTTAGACCTTTGAGAATCAGCATGCTTGCCATATCCGCTTGCCATATCCTTAGATTAGACCGGTTTACATGTCCCGAGAACCCTCACTAGATAGATCAGCCCTATTAGGTTACCAGTATGCATGGTTATTAGCTTAGATATATTTTACTTTATCTTACCCTCTTTTATACTTGAATCTTTGGAGCATGGAGGCACTGTTCTATTGCCTAACCTCTCAGCCATTAATACGACAGTAGCCAGGGGCATGTGCTATGAACCACAAATTGTGCATTCACCGAGGCTCGTATTTCTGAAAGGGGCCAATATTCTGGGCTGGTAAAACACACTTTTTTGTCTTCATTTTGAACCTCCAATTTATTATGGAATTACCGGGACCCAGCCAACACCTAACTATTTGGATAGGATTGAGCCATTATTAATTCCTCCCATGCCTTGAAGTAGTTCTTCCTTACCACAGATCAACCAAAGCAGAGAACTAATAAACCAGTCCCAGGTCAGCATTGTAAGGTAGGGCAATACATATTTCCCCTCCTTTGATCTCTTCTTGCAAAGCTACTGAACTTGAGGGTGTCAACTTGAACTAGTAGACTTGGTTCATTACTAGCTCCAGGGCTTAAGGGAGGGCCTTATATAAAAATACTCCAAGCAAGTGACTTCCAGGTAGGCTATTCTAATTGAAGAAGATGAAAATTAGGTTCTTCCCATCCTTATTTGCTATGAAGGATCTCCGAAAGGGCTTAGAGAATTGAATTTGTCAGAAAGCTATGATCACAAGGCTAGCTCCCAAGCAGGGGTGGTTGGATTATTTATTAGCCGAGTGAGGAAGTACTTATAGTTTTTGCATGCTCTTGTGAGGATTATATTATGGTCCCAAGAGGGTTGGGTTTCCCTTTAGGCAGATATCGTACAAAACTTAAAATTTGTTTCATTGCTTACCTTATCTTGGAAGCACCAGATGGATAGGCTATTAGTTTAGAGGGTTTACCCTTAGCAGATTGCAGATATCGTTTCACTGCCCCAGATAGTTTGAGAATGAAAAGTCGGAACTTAAGATAAGAAATGACTGGATGGATGGTTGATCTTGACCTTTCTGGACCTGTTTGCCTTTAGCGCCATTTCGAGTTTGGACAACACAGCTGTTTTCCTCTTCTTCAGAGCAATATTCTTCAGCATCATCGTGTGAATATTTTGTCCAAAAAACCCCAATTAGTCCTCCTTTCAATGGTGTCTCCATCGCAATCATCCTCTTCTTCTTCATGTTCTTCTATCACCAAATTAGTCATGAGTTCTTCTAGTATCTTATTTTGGCTACAACTTTTTCCATCATGCACATTTCCTATCCATTCAGCATTCTTCGAACGCACTATAATAGAGGGATAAAAAAATATGATCCGGATTCGTTCAAGAGCATAATGACGTATATAATTCATGCAGATAGACACGGCTAAAGGCCGCCATCATTTGAACGCAAAGTGTCTTGTTTAGTTCAAACACACTGCCCAAAGGACTTCTACGGCAAGTCGGTCTCTGGTGCAAGTAGACTACTACTAGGGCTACGAAGCGTGAAACCTTCTTAGAACACTGAATCTAGTGTTATTACACATATAAAGAATGACTGGAAGAACAAAGAAATAAAGTAAATTTCTATCCTTACAGTCGAGCTTGCTTGGGCATGATGGCGGCCTGTTGGTCGAGCCTTGTTGTTCACCGAGAAAGTGTTTGATCAATTATTCGATTGCATAATTACATATATAATATTTGTGAATCACCGGAATAACTGCCAAAGAAGCATTCGAAAGGGAACATAGATGAAAGAAATAATGAGACTATTCTTCTTGTTGATTGGAAAACAACCTCTATCACGGGGGATCGTCTTTCTTTCTGAGAAGGAAGTAAGGAAAGGCGCTGCAACTAGAGCCTGCTGCAGTTACGGCTTTCGCTAGGCGGGAAGGCCGAAAATGAGGAGATTTTCGATGGTGGCTTTTTAGTTGAGTGTGCTAACGCAGCCTGTGAAAATGGTCAGAAAGAGCTCCCACTTCAATAAATACGCCTTGCTTCGATTTCCCCATGAGTCGAGGGTCTTTACCAAATATATCTCAATAGAAATGGTAAAGACGGACCTTACAGTCTCAATCCGGAATGCCTACCGAAAGATGCTTATGGTCACTAGCGGTTGTGTCGTTCGGTGTTCCTAGTGGGTGGCATTCGGTGTCTCCCTTAAATGGGGACATCGGCTTGTTAAGTGACCCATTTGGCGGAAGCCGAAGAAGGGGTAGTCCTAGAGGCCCAAGCCAACCTTCGATCAAGTAAGAGATCGATGGCTTAACATTCCCATAGAACCACATCCCCCCCAAATATACTTTTTCCTTCTTCATTCGCAGCAAAAGAGAGAATCTTAAGTAAATAAGAGGGGAGACTACAGGTCCCCATTTGACCTCCCTAGCTCTCTCCTCACTTCTTTTCGGCCGAACCCGTCAGGGCAAGCTCTCTCTTTTTATTCTATCATAAATAAGTAATAAAACTATATTTTATAGATGTGAATAATTATGTGTTTTCATGACTGATCAGTGAAGTAAACGTTGAGAGTTCATTCCCTTCTCTTGCTCTCTGATTTCATATCTAATTGATTAACGTAGTTTGTATGGATGGATGGAGCCCCTTTCGTAAAGGCAACGTTATCACCCCAGCCGTCCGCCGGTAGAGGGTCAACAAATCAATATGAATACTGACTACTAGTTAGCCCTTGACAAGCAACATATGACATTCGCTAAACTAATCCCTGTTTCCCGTTTCCATTGCTCCTTGCTCGAACCAAGAGTTGATTCCACTTCTGGGTGTGAGCAGACCCGTTCGCAACTATTAGAATTTATAACCTATGAACTTCTAGCCTATAATATGTGTTCCCTCAGTTCCTATTCTATGAGCTCCTTTGATATGAAGGTGTTTATATAAGCTGTTATGATACATACCCGAAGAAGTCTACAAGGTAAGGTCTTGCTTGATAAACATAGTTAACGAAGCCATGGTTCCCTCACCTAGTCTTCCTGCTGTGATTGGTATTGTTTGATGGTCTATCTTCTACTTTAGTTGTTCTAGGCCATCTTCTTGTATAATGAATGTCCTCACCCGCTGCTTGGTGACAGTAGATGAATGGACAGTCCCTAGTAGTTGTAGAGATAATCTAAACCGACTTAAGATCTCCCTCATCATATCATGGGTACCACGAGCTCCATTGACGAATTTCTTTGCCCAATGTTTATAGGTTTGTTAGTGTAAGGTGTCAATGTCAAAGTCGAAAGTGTAAGGGGGTTTCATCACTGCTTGAATTACTATGGGGCATTGATTTGATCGAATGTTTATAGGAAGCGAATAGAAAGAATGACCGGACCATAAGCACCATACCGGACCACGAGCACCAAGATGAAAATATGGGATTTATGTTCAGAGGGATCGGGCGGCTTCCTCCTGCAGTAAATAGATCTGAATAAAATGGAATATCTAGTAGCCGAGGATGGGTGGTTAAGGGGCTAGCCCTTCCCCGTATAGTTTAAGCCAGCCTCCTCCATTCAATTTGCTACGTCACCCCGATTTTTTAGGGGAACTCCTAGCTTCTGGTTGCAGCGGAGTCACTTTGGTAGCAACAGGAACAAGTGATGAAGTTGAGTTACGTGGGAGCTAAAGTGAAGTAAGAAGGTGTAAGGTAGGTTTTGTGTAGGTGCGCTCCCCGCTGAGAAAAGGTGGTAGGCTTTGTTGGTTTGACTAATAGAAAGGCCAGTCAATCCGTGTTTCATGGAATAAATGTGAAAGATATGCCGGGTCTCTTCTCCCTTGTGATAAGAGGTCATAAGTATGTTGCTACACCATGACTCATCATTCGGGAGCCAAATGTTGATAGTTTGGTATGATGGGCTATAGTGTGAGATGGGTAGGGTCCGGTAGTAAAATGGTGAAAGTGAATTTGTTAGGTGTTGTCGTTGTGTTTTCCTTAGTAGTGTATAGTGAGTAATGGGGTTCGAGTTGTGTGTGTTTATCTTCTAAGCAAGATTCTATGTACTGAGTATCTATGTGTTGAGTACAAAGAGAATTTCTATCCTTCTCTAGTTAAGGAAAGTATCTCGTCCCTTAATTCCTTGTTACCAGTTAAGGCAAGCATCTCCCTTGATTCCTTGTTACAAGTTAAGGCAAGTATTGAAGTTCCCTCAAGAACTTGTCTAGTACTAGGAGTTCCTCTAAGTGATGGGCGGAGAGATGGAGGATCTATGATGCTTTCAATTGGTTCCTGTATAAGATTATAGAGCTATATTTCATCAACAATACTTTCATTATCAGCTATAGTTATGAAACAATATAAATATTCCTGAGCTACTCTCGATTTCCTCAGCATACATATTAGCTCCTACACTCAAGTATACAGACTAGTTCCTACTCTTCATAAAGATAGTAAAGAGTATTATATTCCTCCTCCTTATTATAAATCTATAAAAACTCTATAAACTAAGCTACTAACTATTTCCTATACTTAATACTTAAAAATACATTCTAGTTCTTTCTATTCCTAATGCTCTAATTTGTCTACTTAATAAGTTATAGAGGCTACCAATTATAAAGGCTAAGGATTCTACTTTTTATATCCTATAGTTAAGGCAGGATCAAGATAGGTTGTTGCTATGATACCAGTGATTCCTTGCCTTCTCTTTGTTCAGAAGCTATAAAGATGTTTTTGCATTTGTGAGTTCCTAGGCCAAGCATTGATGAAATCTTCGCAGGGGCTAATTGAATTTGGGTTTAGGGTCTGGTCCCTGGTTTGATCATGTATTTATTATGACTTAACTAGATAACTTATCTTAAGGAGCTAATTATATTTTCTAAGTATACTTCCTGGCTGCTACACTCTAAATAGACTTCCTAGTTATGAAAGAGTATCTAAGATAAGGATAGTTCCTAGTCTTTCTCTCTAAAAAAGGTAGTTCCTAGTTGCTACTAATACTGACTGTGCTTGATCTCTTGTTAAAAGTTATGAAATCTCATAAGGCTAGCAACCACATCATATACAAAGCAAGTTACCAGCCACACGAAGAAAGAATGAAGCCACTAGATCCGAACTTTGATCCACTCCTTTGATTCAATCCATAAAGATAAGTATAGATGCCAAGGACACGTATACCTCCGGAGTTACCGTCTGATCCCTTCACCCATTCATGATGACCTTTGAAGAGACGAAATGCACAATGAACTTATTATAGAATGGCCTCGTGGAGCTTAATAGGTAACTTCCATAGCGATTTGGATGGTTCATAACGTATCTAATGCATAGTCAATTGGGAGAGTTAGTTCATAAAACATGTATTTAATAGCTCATAATGTATCTCTTATTTTGGTTTGACCGAGAGGATGCTTGAGCCTACCTAGATTGAGAAGCAACTGACTATCATTTAGACTTTAGAACGCAGGCAATCAATCAATGAAAAGTGGCATGGCATCAAGCCTGTCCCTATCTGTTGATTCAGGACCAGAAGAATAGTAAGCATCCGAGTCAGTAGCCAGGGTGGGAGAGACAACATCCCAGCCATTGAATTATATGCAATTGGGTGGAGACACATATTATGGGTTTTTAATGGTATGCATGGATAGACCGCCGCAGAAGCCACTACAATCTCATATATATAAGCAAGCTCTCACTCTTCAAACATGGTGTGAAAGCGGTACATCTTCCAGATCTCACACACAAGCGGCTAGTACATCCATCACTTTCCCTATAGCAAAGTAGGAGCAATCCCCAGTCGTAAGGCCGCTACATTACTAAATAAAGGTTCTATCTATCTTGAATGAAGGTGCTACTTCTGGTTACCTACATATAGATCTTTCTTTATTGAACCATCCAACCTAGCTCAACTTACAAGCTCTACTATTTATTTATCCATAGAATCTAATTTCATTCATAATAGAATCTAATAATAATATAGAATATATATATAATAATAATAGAATCTAATTTAATAATATATTAATAAGCATTCATACAGGTGAGTGAGAAGCTGCTGGGCATTTGCGTGCATTTTATCAAAAGTTCCCCCCCCCCCCTTATCAGGTGTCTTGATCCATAAAGGGATTTATAACTCACCTTACATAGGTCCCCTCACCAAATAAGTCACTTAGGTGTGAAACCGCTCTCCTGAAATAGGAGGGGGAGGTAATCTTTGAGCATTTTGTATTAGGAAACTTTCAAAGAAGTAAGGGTCGCGTTGGGAGTAATCGCGTAGATAATCTCTAGTTTTCAAAACCCCTAACTATAAAATAACTTTATGGGAATACCAGACCCAAATAGTGAGACATGAACGAACCATAATATAATACATCTCCCCATATGGAGTTTAAGGGGGGATGCTAGTAGCATTTTTTTAACAATGGCAACATGCAGGGTGGGTGCGCTTCGCCTCCTGCCAGTGATAGGGGCACCGGTTCTATCACTTAATAATAAATGAGTGAGTATCATAGCGTCTAATGAATAAGCATGGCATCTGACCCGCATCAATCAGCTGGGGGGGAAAACAAGCCCCGTTCGGACAGATCCGGCAAACCTACCTATTTGATCACCTTCCAGGGACAACTCGCTAGAACTACTTGTCTAGGCTAGGTGACTCTCATTATACAATGCCACGAATTCATGTTTTCCATTTATTTCGTTAGTAGAGAAGGCAAGGTGAAACCTCACCGTCACATCACATAGATAAGGTTATTTAGTCACAAATGCTGACGCGTCAGGGTCACCCACCCAGCAGCAGGGGGTAACCTTTTTCTGTTAGGTGTGTCAAATAGGTTTCCAGATAACAATAGGTGGGCTTCCCACCCAAGGTATATAGGGAGGGTAGGGATCATCGGTCGAGTGCCTCGCGAAGGAAGGCCATTGTCCATCCACCCTAAGGTCAAAGGTCAGGTCAGTCGAATGACTGCCTAGTATGCTCATAGCCATCCAATCAACCAATAGATAGCTAAGTCCTACTTGGGAAGGAAGGGGATTAAAGACAGTCAGGGAAGTACAGGTCGAACCCACAACTCATAAGAATATAAGCATGCTGGTTCAACCAACCACATCAGCAAAGATTGTGGTTTTGGCTGGATAGATAATTCTTCATTAGTATAGTTAGGAAGCCGCCGGTAGCCCCACCCCACAAAGAGGCAGGTAGGTTTATGTCATTCAACCAGTTCATCCGCAGGTCATTAGATAAGGTAGAAGGAGAAGAAGGTTGTTTCATGATATCAATGCCATGCCAGTTCTATAGTTGTCCCTCTCTCTCAGGCGCCTCATTAATACAAGTGGTCTAGGGCTGGCTAAAGCAGATTCTCTATCCTAATAGTGTCGTACCCTATAGATATTCCTGACTTAATAAGAGGTTGGGCATGAATCCCTCTCCTAGGGTGAAGGCAGTAATCAAGTCTGGGTCAAGTTGATCTGGTCCAGAGAATAGAAGGGTTGTCTAATAGTGGTACCTCCTAAACATTAATGCAGTAAGTTATATAGGGCTATCTAATAGGTCTAGTTCTTGCAGGTGGGTAGCACGACATAAAATGAAGGGGAAGTAGGGGTATTCCTAGCTAGTGGGTTCTCGTATCAGCAAGGCTCGGCCATATAACTAGTTCATACGTGGTACCCAGCAGCATCTTAAAGCGAGTGTGATAAAATCATTTACTGGCAATGATTTACTGGCAATGTCTGAAGCCCTTCTAACAAGGCTCTTATTATCTATGTTAATCCCCCATCCATCCCATCCATCTATCGTGGGTCCCTTTAAATGGTGACATATCCTTAAAGTAAAAGCTATTTATGCTCTTACTTACCAGTAATGTGGTTGTTACTAATTCCTGAATCCATATCCTGGGCAACCAACACCAACACTTGGCTGGACTGGAATAGTCATAGTGATACCAAAGAAGAAGCCATTATCTTCAAGTTCAAGCAAGTGTGATTCCAGTGAATGTTGTCTGGAAGACGGTGGCTCCATGGGAAGTAAGTGTAAGGCTTGGGGCATGTCCTGTCCATCCATCCGAAGGTAAGTCATAAGGTCTGGAGTGAAAAGGTTGGTTTGCTAAGAAATCGTAGAGGTCAGATAGGGCTCTTCCTAGAAAGTGGGTTCTAATTGATGAATCATATCTGAATGATATCCATTAGCAGTGTCTGAAGACTGCATACCTCCCTTCACTTCATTGAGTAAGAGAGGTCCAGATCTTCCAGTGAATAGGTTTGATGGTAAGCCTTAATCGAGATAAGAGTGAGTTAGTCTTAACCCATTCTGATACCAGTATCTAGTCGAAGGGTTTATAGTGATACCGTAGCCGGTATAGGGGAAGTATATAGTTAGGAAACACTGAAGTAAAGGTAAGGGTAGGTCAAAGAATATCCTAGTGCTGTCGTACCTACTGAGTCATCCTGGCTACACTAGGCGGGGCATTAGGTTGGGTAAGTGAGTGAGTCTAAGGTAGGTAAAATGAAAGGTGGGTAGTTAGAGTAGGTAAAAAAGTGCAAGGCTCGGTCAGGACAACAGTAATAGCGGTCTCAACAGCATATACAAGTGTAATTCCAGAGCTTTATTGGAAACAGGCACGAAGTGTTTAGGGCATGTCCGTAAGTTGTGAGGTTGTGAAGGTGGAGTGCCCGGTTTGGTAAGAGTATAGGTAAAGGGAGGAGACTTCATAAAGGTAAATAGTTATGTTGTTCTAAGTGCCCAAGAAAGCCTGTGAATATCTAAGTTCAGTTCTATGAACCGTACTGTAATTCATTCACTAAGAGAGTCTAATCGAAGGTAATTTCTCTCGAAGCTAATAAGAAGACTGCCTAATAGACAAGACTTCCTAAGAGGGATGTTCTAGTGAGGGTTCTCTGAGTAGGGTAGTAAGTTCAAGGGCACTGATGGCATCTATATGGGTAATTCGTGGAGTTCCTATGCAATTCTCGGTGAGTGGATCTCGCCACAGACTGTGTAGGTTTTGTGAATCGTACCATATGAGTCCAGGTGTTAGCGAAGATTCTAAAGTATATATATTACAAAGAGTCTAATAAGAGGGTGATAGGGCAACATTGAATTCTAAGCAGCTGGTACAAGGGAAAGGGGCTATGGCACTACTAATCATCCTAAGCAATGGGTCTCTATATTCTATCAGATTATGACGTATATAGACTACAAAGACTGGGACTGGGCCTATAAGAAGCTCGATGATAGGTCTACATTCAGTCTAAGGTACATGGGGTAGGGGGTGTTGACAAGGGAAAGGGCTATGTCGCTACTAAGCAGACTAAGCATTTGGTCTCTCAAAGTTTAGGGCTATGTCTTGGATAATGAGAATGTAACATGTGGTAAGCCCTTGTGCCAAAGGAATAACTGGGGTAAGGGAACACTCATATCTCCC
Organism: Pinus albicaulis; assembly: GCA_034641835.2. NCBI lineage: Eukaryota > Viridiplantae > Streptophyta > Pinopsida > Pinales > Pinaceae > Pinus > Pinus albicaulis. Next base: position 1,812,844,474 of record CM076578.1, read on the forward strand.
CATACCATCCAACAATCCATCCAATCCAATCAGGGTTACGGTAGAATAAGAGTAAGGTAAAAGCTTATCTATCTGATCGAAGGCATATGGCAGACAGTGAGTGACGGTAAGGTTTGAACTAATCCCATCCTATTTGGTGTGTTTTAATAATTACCGACTCTCCCTAGGTGGACTAATTAAGCAATTCAAGTGCAAGCGGTATAAAAAACAAACAGGTGTCCAATAAAGTGGTTTCATGCCAGCCATTCCATCTCAAGCCATCCAATCTATCCAGCCAGCCATGTATTCTAATAAGTTTTGCCTGTTTATAATAAAAGTATATCCGGGCCAGGTCCATGATCTATTTTTGCTGAAGGACCCTATCCTCTTAACTACTATACAATCAATCTATCCAGCTATGTCTCTCTCATAAGTGAAGTTCCAGTTCCTGGACGTTTATAATCCAAACTATCTGGGTCAGTTCCATGATATCCCTAAGCTGAAGGTAATAACCCACACCCTATGGGCTGCTACTCAACTATCCCTTTCCCTCCACCCATTATCAATCCTACCCATCCTATGCATCCATGCAGCCACATCTCTTTCATAAGCTCCCTGCTGTGGATTCTAAACCTATCCGGGGTTGGATGCAGCGATAAGCTCTCTCAGCTAATTGACCCAATCCATCCCATCTAGTGCTGCTTGTAAGATAAAGTAATGGGTGGGCATCTTTCTACTGAAAGGAATGTAACTGAATCCACCCATCGCTCATCTAATCCAATCTATTCTCCCCAAGCACAGGAAACAGTCATTCATTTCTACAGGAATTTCAGGGAAGGAAGGCTTTAATGTGTTCATTTAAGGGACTTGAAGATTTGAAGTGGAACTTTCTTGAAGGTGTGGGGACTTACTTTAAGTTGTTAATTGGGACTTTAACTGAATATTTTGAGGCACGTTCAGGACCAACTTTTTAATCAGTAGTCCCAGCGTTACTATAGCGCTACACTTCAGTAATTATATTCTTGGTGGGAGAACTCAGACTACGAGATCATTCGGGAAAGCCCTCCGGGAGGGAGGTTTCCCCTTATTCTCCCTCACCATATGAATAGTGAGTCCCTATCGGGCCTCGTCCTACCCGCAACTAAACTCAAGGGACAAAGTCACTCGACCATCGGGAGAGGGTTATTTTTGTTTATTTATTTCTGAAAGAGATGGAAGGAAGGCGAAGCCGTACATCCATTGTGGGCTAGGGCTAGGGTGGGCAAGGAAGGCAAAGTCTTACATCAATCACACTTAACCATGAATGGACTACGATGCATATGGGACAAATATGCTTATTTTGTTTTTACCCTTCTGCTACCTCGTCCTCAGAGAGCTTACTATTTCTATTTTTTGATTGGACGGAAAGACGGATACCATGGTGGGAAGGAAGGCAAAGCCGTACCTCCATTCATCTATTTACCCACCTCATGACCGTTGTGAACCACCCGCTGTGAATAACCCCCGCCTCATAACCAATGTAAATCACCCACCTCATGACTTGTTTACCATTCCAACGTCCAGCCAACATCGAGCGTGGGAAAGCCAGTAATTCATTTGTGGTTCCATCATACATATTGAAACCATGTGCATGCCAGTTTATATATTGCAGTAAGTACTGGGAAGATCCGCCATAAGCAGTTCCAGATCCAGATTATGATGATTATCCAGTAGATTAAGCGAGTGATGCAGATGTTGATGCTGTTAATTCTGTTGAGTCAGTCCCGGGCTAAGCATTGGGACAACTAGTAAGCTAGTAGAGTCGCTTACCCACCATCTTGTCCAATGTACTTTCCACCTAGAGAGATAGAAGTGAGAGAGGCATCAAGAGCAGTGGTAGATCCAGAAGCATCCATTGCTAGAGAGTAATATTTTGATGTTCTTGATCGTCATAGGGATTATTACTTTATAGAGTTATACCCTCATAAGCGAGATTATGATTCATTTACTCATGGTCCATATTCTAACCTTTATGAGTAAGATCTAGATCCATAGCCAGTCGCAAAGCATGGTAAGCAGCTAGCTAGACTAAGTTCAGTACCAGATACACCAGCAGCATCTAAGGCCATATCTGAACGCGTGAAAGGAGCAAGGGTGACCAGAGTAAGCAAGGCTAGGTTAAGGTTCTTTCTTGATCGTTGCAATGTAATACCTGTAAATATAAGGGTTATAGCCCATTCCAAATCAAATCGATTATTCCATCATTAGAAATGAAGCACTTATGGCGCGAGAGGAAGACGATCCGTAGCGAGAACCACCAGCAGGAGTTTCCAATCCAATTTTCAATTTTAGTAGCCTCCAGGGTGGAAATTCTTCTATCCTTCTTGACTCAGGTTCCCTAATAAGGTTACGATGAGGCATGCTCCCAGGCATAGGTAAAAACAAGGTCATTGATCCAAGGTTCATATAAATAATAAGGTGGTGGTGGTTTTTCACTGGTGGCAGAGGAAAAGAGGTGGTTTTTCATGGGACTGGACTAGACTGCAACCACTAGACAGCACTGCAGAGGTTTTTGTTGAGTTTGATGGGCTTACCCACCTAGGCGGATGTGGGATCGCTGGCAAGGAAGGGAATCTCTGCCAACACTGTTGGGCTCACCCCACCAATAATAGGTCGGGATCGCTTGCAAGGGATGTAAGGATATAGAAAGACATCACTGTATCGTGCATTCCTGCTTTGTTAGCTTATTGTTGTTTACCATGAGCCGGTCACTACTTCAGGCTATGCTTAACCCCCGACTCTTAGCTAAATGGGGGTTAGCTCGGCTTCGTGTGACATTTTCTTGCTTTCACCCTCTCTAACCTTTTACTTCTTGCAACCCAGATAAGCCATACGACTCAGATATAAACCCATATGTCATCTAATACTGCTCTACCTATTATCACACCTGATTCTTTTCTCTACCCTTCTCATGTTACTAAAGACCCTCCTAAACCCGCCATTCTAGTCGTTCTATTTCGCCCAGGATGGAGGGATCGATGGAAGAAGGAGATAGATTAATGGAGTGATATTGATTGAGAGAGACACTGTTTGAGGTGTAATCGGGAGTGATTCGTTTGTGGGGGCAACCATAGCAATCACAACACTGGGAAGATATTGCCTTTGATGGAGGGATATTGAATGGAGGCTGATTGATCAAGAGAGACACTGTTTGAGGTGTGCCCTTACCAACCCTTTCTCACCCGGGCCCCCTTTACCCATTATGGTTCATCAGAGCCCAGCGTGTAGACACACCCCAGCATGGATGGAAGGAATAACGATACCCCACTTTCTATACTGCCACCATTACTCCGCTTTATAGCCTTTCCATATAACACCCTCTACTCCTAAGTTAATCTGTCAGTTCATCATATAGGTATAACAGTTATAGCTAATAATGTCAATATCTTCACGAAATAGGGTTGAATCCTTCACTAACTTGCGCCTAGTCAAGATGATTAAACAATAAGTAAAGGTTCTTTTAGTGTCGAAAGCTAAGAAGATAAAATAAGCATGAAAGTTATTGAAATGCCACCATGGAGGTTTGTTCCCTGCCCTTTTTTCCGTATTCTCTCCGATCTCTGGCTGGTAGGTGCTAGCTCTGTTCTAAGAAGGTTATTTCTTTCCCTAGATGTCTTTGTTCCCTGCCGTAGGGGCCCCGTTATAAATATATAGTACTGGTGTCTGGATATAAGTATGCAGTACCAGTATAAGTCTTCCCTCATCTTGATGATCTCAGTACCAGTCTAAGTATGTCCTATATATTTGGCTCAGCATGATTGTACGCACCCATTAAGTCGAAGTCCCAGTCGTAAGTCTCAGTAGTGGTCGCAGCTGGATGGGGCTAGCTATACGTAGGGGTAGGCTATCAATTAATGGGCAATTTAAGTCAAGTACTCTGGGCTAGGGCGCTATCTAGATCTGCTAATATTCCATCCTCTTAGTGCTGGTATGGTCACAGATGTGCTTCTAGCCTTACACATCTAGGCTATCTCGATACGCTAATATGCCAGCCATATTATTAGTCCTGTGTCCCGTGAGACATGAGATAAGGTATACAAATACTAAGGGTTATACATAGATTGCTTAGACAAGGGAACCAATGGTTTAGGAATTTTGGAAGAAGGAGAACTAGGTGATGTCATGTTCCTTGCCTCTGTGAGGTTCATTATTTATGTGTGCACAAACCGCTCTCTTGGGGCTTTGTTGAGCAGTTGGCGGTCCCTTGCCTTGCCTGCGTTCTCCCCCAGATAAGGGCGAAGTGAACCGAGTTCTGAGCTGCCCCTGATATTCGTCTCTCTCCCGGCACCTGAAAAGGAAAAGAAAACCTTCCTTGCCTCCACCCCTGTAACTACTTATTACTTCTACTTGCACCCAGTATTTCCACATTTATGATCTTAATAAGATAAGATATGTGCTATGGTGTTATTTTTTTCTTTTTTATGAATAAATAGTAAAATTAGAATGTGTGTTCTCTCATTTTGCAACTTTCCTCTTTACCTTTAAGTCTCAGCAGTGCTTCAGGTGAGACCTTCTCTTCATGGGGATTGAATATGCTAGCACTGTAGACTACAACGGATACCCTTTGTTGGACACCTACTAAAACCATGGTCTCTATTTTGCGCCAACAAATGGTTCCATTTCTGGTTCAGCTGCGCATAGGTTCTCGGTAGGTGTTAGGCAGGCCCAGGCCTGATAGGAGTTCTTTCCGTGGACCTTACCGGAAAATTTCATTCCTCCCTAAATGGATAGTATGTATGGGGAGGAAATCCCCAGGGTCATATTGGGAAATAAACCAGTGGGATGGCCCTGGAGTTATCGGTCTAGTGTGCTCTTGCACCATTCATTTTGTCTTTCTGGATGGTGCCAAAGATAGAGAATATGTATAGGTCCCCCTGTGAGAGTGAAAGGGGGGTAAGCTTGAGATAAGTAAGTGGTGAGTTTAATTTCAGTGGGGATAAAATTCCGTCTTTATTCCTCCCCACCCTTGCCGCCATGCCCTAGTGGTTGTCCCTCCCCCAAGCTATCACTCTTTATATATATTAGCTGGGCTAGACACATTGTGAGTTCAGGCCGATTGTGCAGTCATCTGGCTGAGTTGCCGGATTCTCTCCATCATCCTCATATAAAGCATCCAAGTATCAGAATTGGGGTAGCTCAGGTTCACCGCCTAAAAGAAAGAAAGATAGGAGAGGCTCTGCTTCCCTTTCCAAGCACTCACTCCATGCATCAAAGCAGAGTCCAGCTAACGGCTCTGAGCCACTTTTATCTGGCTAATGATGTGATTCAGGAGCCCTCAACCTCCGCCATGGAATAGAAATAGCGGTAACTCCATCTTTGGCTCTCTCTTTACTAATATACGATGCCCCACTCTGTCTTTAATGACAATCATGTAACATAGAAACTCTCTAATAGAGATAAGAGCGACCCATACGCTCCTTAAAACTAGCTCAGGGTTGTGTAGGCATGGATAAAGCAGCCCGTTGGTCGAGCAATGGGGGCCTTTTAGTTCTTCAAGTTGATGGCGGCTTTCCCCTCCCCCTCACCATATGAATAGTGAGTGACTCTGTCCCTTCTTTGGTCAGGAGAGTGGGTTCGTAACCTCTCCTCAACCTCGTAACCTTGGTCGAGTCCCTCACCTTTTTAGGGAAGCTGAGCGATAAATCCCTTGACCTCGTAACCTCAGTTGAGTCCCTCACATTTTTAGGGAAGGTGAGCGATAAATCCATCGACTTTGTAACCTCGGTCGAGTCTCTCACCATATGAATAGTGAGCCCCTACCGGGCCTACCGGGCCTCACCATATGAATAGTGAGTCGATGGAGGCCTTGTGTTCTTTGCATTGATGGCGGCTTTTGGGGCCCCTCCTCCAAAAGAGAGTTGTTCATCTCCTCACACGTTACCTCACCCTACCGGGCCTCGACCTCGCAGCCTCAGTCGAGTCCCTCACCATATGAATAGTGAGCCCCTACTAGGCCTCACCATATGAATAGTTTCTTTTCCAACTCTAAATAAAATGAATGAAGACCATTTTGAGCAATATCCATAATTTATACATCTTTTGGTCATCATTGAAAGAAAATCAATTACATACTTTCAAACTATGTATTGACTACATACACACTGTATGTATGTAGTCAATATTAGACGAAAGTCAATTACATACTTTCAAATCAATTACAAACTTTCAAACTATAAAAAGAATGAATAGAAACATTTTTGAACAATATCTTCAAACTCAATTTCATACTTTTCTACAACGTACAATGTTTGGTGGATTAATTATCGAATTGATATGTCAACTCTGCAGGATCCAATAGGATGATATTTGGAAGATTAATTGTTGAATCGATATATCACCTCTGCGGCATCCAACAATATTGCAGCATCCGTAGAAAAATAGTACCTGGGCGTTCATTTGCACCGCTTTACAGTTTTCAGAAAGTTGAGCACATCGTTTTTTAATCTGGGTGTTCTCGGCGTTCGTTTGCACCACTTTACGTTTTTCAGAAAGCTGAGGACATCATTTTTTAAGCCATGTTCTTTGCATGTTCATTTAGGGCGCTTTTTGGTTTGCACAAAGGTGAGCACCTCATTTTCTGACCTAAAATGTAACCCTGTCAATTCCAATCATTTAACATGTAAACTCTAAACTCCATCTCCAACAGTAAATGATTGGGATTGACAGGGTTATAGATTAGGTCAGAAAACAAGGTGCTGACCTTTGTGTAAACCAGAAAGCACCCTAAACGAACACGCAAAGCACATGGATTACAAAACGATGTGCTCAACTTTCTGAAAAATGTAAAGCGGCGCAAACGAACGCCAAGAACACCCAAATTACAGAACGATGTGCTCAGCTTTCTGAAAACCGTAAAGTGGCGCAAACGAATGCCCAGATACTATTTTTGTGTGGATGCCGCAGAGGTGATATATCGATTCAACAATTAATCCACCAAACATCATCCTGTAGGATCCTGCGGAGTTGATATATCAATTCGATAATTAATCCGCCAGACATTGTACGTTGTAGAAAAGTATGCAATTGAGTTTGAAGATATTGTTCAAAACTGTTTCTATTCATTCTTTTTATAGTTTGAAAGTTTGTAATTGATTTGAATGTATGTAATTGATCTTTGTCTAATATTCACTACATACATACAGTGTGTATGTAGTCAATACATAGTTTGAAAGTATGTAATTGATTTTCTTTCAACGATGACCACAAGATGTATAAATTATGGATATTGCTCAAAATGGTCTTCATTCATTTTATTTAGAGATGGAAAAGAAATTTATTATCTCTATTTAGTCCATACTTACTTTAAAAGTATGTATCTGATGACTATGATATATATAGATTATAGATATTGTTGAAAACAATCTCTATTCATAGTTTGAAATTAACTAATTAATTTTGCTCTCATGGTGGTTATAAGAGATATAAATAATGGATATTGTTCAAAATAGTCTCCATCATTTCATTTATAATTGGAAAATAGTTTTATTGTCACTATTCATTCCATTCCTACTTTGAAAGTATGTATCTGATTTTCCTCTCATGGTGACTACACGACATTTAGATTATAAATATTTCTCAAAACAAACTCCATTCATAGTTGGAAAATAATTTCATAGGGCAAAGATATTATGGATATGGTTTAAAATAGTTTCTATTCATTCAATTCCTAATTGGAAGATAATTGCATTGTCTCTCTTCATTCCATTCTTAGTTTAAAAAACTATGTATCTAATTTTCTTTTCACGGCGCCTAAAAAAAAAAAAAATTATAAATATGGTTAAAAACGGCCTTCATTCATAATTGTAAAAACTTCATAGAAAAGAATTATTTGGACAATCAATCCACGAAAAGAACTTCATGAAACAAAATTACTTGGACAATTAATCCACCTAATATTATATATTAGGTTATATAATATATGTGAGGTTATATATTATATTATATTAGTTTAGGCATTTTCTGACCTAAACTGTAACCTTGTAACCCTGTCAATTCCAAAGGTGAGCACCTCGTTTTTTGAGCTCATGCCCAATCATGGTTTTTAACAATTTGCAGTAAAAACACAACTAGTACAACGAGCTTGCTCATTGTCCCTGTACAACTAAAAGGAAATATGAACCAGAGAATGCATTCCATGTCTAAAGAGAGGATAACAGTAACTTATATGCCTGGCCTATCTTTGTGACTTTGACTTTGACTAGACCAAAAAGCCTTAGCGGCTGGACATTCGCATCTGCAGTCTATTTCACAGTGCAGGGACAGTAGAAAGAGATGGGAATGCCAAACGTGTGGCGTTATGAAGTCAGACTTAGCAAAGCAGCTAAGGTAGTGTTCTCCTCTATTTCCTTTGAATTGTACACGGCCAAGGGGCCTGGTCTTTGTACTGGTTGAAATAGTATCTTGGTTATTTGCACCGTGTGATATAGATGATTGATAAAATCTTATACGATTATCAAATTTTATTCACATATCCTCCAAAGTAATGTTAAATCATATATGCATATTTTCATTCAAGTGAACATCGCAATTAAAATATTAAAAATATATTGGTGAAGTAATAATAAGCAGAAATCTAAAGTAAGCTTAATTTATTGGTGTCATACAAAACCCTCGAAAACTCAATCAGAGTTTGCTGATTCTAATACTCAAATGAAATTGAAATTATATTTCAGTTCTAATACCCAAATTAAATTCCAAGAACTTAACCATGTCAAGACAGTTGCTACCTAGACCAAGTTAAACTTGATGTTGAAGGAAGTCCATCACGAGCAGGCGGCCTAAACATGGCATAACCAAATTTACTCTTATAAATTTAGATCGCTTTAATTGAATGATATAAATGGTATTAACCTGGAAAAGCTTTACGAGCAGGAATAGTACCATGACGCTGCCTATGTTATAGAAGAATAAGCTATTTTCCTATATTATAATTAACTTTTTCCATTTGCACTTAGTTTCAACTTTATTTTGGATTAAAAAAATACAAAACATTAATGAAATGTTTTACTAAAAATACATCATATTAGTACCTTGTAATTTACTAAATATCATATCAGTATCTTGTAACTTACTAACAACATACTCTGCATATCATTAATAAAAATAGAGAATATGGACATCAACAAAAACAGGGAAAATGATGATCTCCCACTACTCAAACACAGAAATATCAAACATTAAGCTTCAATGAAAATGTGTTACTGAAAAGAAAACATGATATCAGTATCTTGTAACTTACTAACAACATACTGTGCATATTATCAACATTAAGCTTCAAACATGAAGCTCTCAAGATAGATCATCTATTAACCCTATTATACTATCAAGCTAATCAAAAAACAAAATTAAGATTCCAAGCACATCATAAAGGAAAATGTACTACATGTACAGAGGTCAAGAGAGGGATCATAATGGACTAGATATACCTTGTAGAGAGGGATAAAATATCTTAAGTTTAAAAAGAGATTTGCATCTCAAGAAATTTGATCCTCTCTGAGCTTGGTAGATCCCTAGTTAAGATGGATCAATGCTAGTTTACTTCGCCCCTTTAAATAGGCTATATTCCACATGAATACAATGGGCCAATACTCTCTACCCATTGTATTGAGAACGAGTGGTATTGACCCTTTGTATTAATGTAAAATATATCTTATTTAAAGTGGGGAAATTAAACCATCGAGTGTATCCATATGAATAAACTCGGTGCAACTTTATTTTTACTGGTTTATTTTATTTTCACAAAGTTAAAATGTTTAGATTAGATTGATATTTTTATTTAATTTTATTTATGTTATATGTCTACCATACTAGGATCGAGATCACGGTTCAACCTAATAATTGGAATTTAATACCTTAAAATATGCTACTTTGAGAAAAATAACATGGGAAAAACCATGCATTGTCAAAGCCGAGTATCCTAGAAAAACTATATCGTACATGATATGACAACATTTTATTATTTTTTTTATTATTTTTTTAAATTTTAATTTTATGCAATTTGTCTTAATCAAAATTTTCACCAAATGTTCACAAAGCATTACAACATCTTTTCCCTATTAGATTTGAAAGCACCTCTCCAAGCAATGAAGTGTTATGTAGTGTCATGTAAACATTCTAAGTTGGTTAAATTAGATTAAAAATATATTATTAATTTATTAATTTTCAAGAATTATTACCTTGGGTTTTGAGCTTTGAACCCATGGTGTTGCTCCTTCATATTCATGTGGAATATAACATATTCAAAGCTGGAATTAAACGAACTGAGATCCAAAGTTAAAATTGATCTAGGTTAATTTAAGTATAAAAGAATGAATAAACTAAAATTATTTTTAAAAATCTAATATATTATTTATTTATTTTAAAAAACTATTTACAAATATTTATTGGAATGATTGAATTATTACAATTTTCCCTATGTATCATACTTTTACCATAAAATGTTTGATAAAACCTCATGTATATATATGGGTCAAGAATCTATAGGGATCAAATGTATAGAGGCTTGGTAGATTGTGAGTTAGGATAGATCTAGGCTAATTTTATTCCTCCTTTTAAATATGTAGCATATGAATACCATTCAATTAAACATTATTTTATTTTGAAGGAATTAAATTTTACATTACATTGCATTAACCTTCCATATTGTGCTCTAGAGAGCCTTTATGCACAATGAAATGAAATTAATATTTTATGTAAGAACAGATGGATATTATTATATATTTTTTACTAAAAAAAATATTGTAAAACGATTTATCCCTTCATGTACATCTACTAGTGCAATATTTAAAAGGACATATTCACTAACATCCCTCTTAGAACCACCTATAAATTAACTATAAATTACCAATAATTTTTCTTTTAACAATATAATGTATGCATTATTTTCTACATTCACTAAATATCCCTTGAGCATTTCTTCACAAAGGTAAAAAAAAAAAAATCCAAAAGTTTCTTTACCTCTTCAACAACAAAGATTTATTTTATGCTCTCCACATTAAATTAGTCTTGTCGCCTAGCTTTGATGAACATGGTATGGAACTTTAGTTATATATTTCCTTTGTTGCACAATGTTTTCACTTACAAATTGAGGGGTATGGAAAGCTAAGGTGTTGTCCTACCCAATATTTCCCCATAGCTTAAGGTCGCAATTATTTTTGTATTCATTTAAACAATACCACAAGCTTACAATATTATATCAACATTTGAAAGTTAATATTAAAAATGTGGCTAACCTTATATAATATAAGTCCATACATATTGAAAAATAAATATATTTACTTCCTTCGTGTTACATTCATATTTCTTTTCCTTGGAGAGCATTTATTGCAAGGTTCTTCACTCTTTGAAGCCTTCATGACTACCTTGCACCTCCATGGAAGCCTCATATCATGCGAACAATGTAACACATGGGAGGAGAGGTTCATGTCCCATTAAACCATTAGACATGTGATGAGTTCAATGGTGGTGCTTTTTTCTTTGTTTAATCAATGATGAGCATTACTCTAACCTTTTTAGGGTAACTACCTACCCCTACTCCCTTTACTACTTTAGCCTCATTTACATTTGAAGAGGTTGAGAGCCAAGCTATGCAACCTCAAGTTTAATTTGTTAAATATTAGGGTTCTACCCTGTCTTTGAAGAATTTTATACTATCATTTGGATTGTCTTGCTAGAAATATTAGCATAAAAAAGGTTTGCTTGTTGGTTGAGACAATGTTTTCTCACCAAGTATAAATTTTACCACTAGGGCTTCACTAGGCAAGAAATGCCATACAATGTGCATTCATATTGGGGGATATATATTTATGAAAAAATGACACAATAGATTGAGAATATAATAAGGGATAAATGGTTTTATATTATCATGTTTAAAAAAAATAGAGCTCCAAGTTAATGAAAATATATAAAGGGGTAAAAAAAATGTTGATGAAAAAATGGATACCTACAATATCTAGTGAAAGTGTGGGTTTTTTAAATTGATAAGGTGTATTGGGTTAGTATTGGTATGGGGTTAAAAAAATGTGATTTTTAGAGGCTTTCTCAAATATGTAGTCAAATTAAGGGCATTCTTTAGTATAGCATGACTGCACATGTTATGTCAGAGGTTAATTGAGTGAAGTTCCCATGAATTTGACCCTCACGGTCTATCCATTTACTTTTATTTTCTATATGTAAAAATCTATGAAAATTTGGATAATATATCTATAATTTACTACAGATATTTTATTTTCTTTACTTGGTGATACATATATAGGTCAAAGCCTCTCTTTTTCTAAGGGTTCTATTCTCATAAAAATTTTATGTATAATTTTTTTCCAAATTCTGTTCATTTAATGTGGTTTTTGTTGATGGTATTTCTTTGGATTTCAATTCCAAATAAAAAACCTATATATCTTTGTACAATTGTCATGAATAGAATTTTTAATTCAATTGGAGTGTTAATTTTTAAATGCAGATTATGTACAGAGTGTTATTCCTCTTACCACCTTGGTACTCCTTATACCATAATCAAAACATTTTTGTTACTTTATTCATGTCCTCATATATAGTGGATACTAGGGTTAGTCCATGGGTAGGGTTCCTTCCTCGTTCCACCACAACAGAGGAAAGACTTACTATGTTCCTATAACCACCAATTTTCTTCCACATAAGCAATACAAATGCACATACATCTATGTATATTTCACTCACATAAAATTAGTGGGGTTTTCCATTCATTTTCATACTAATAAATACAATCATTTAAAACCATAAGAACATCCTACTTCATTCTTTCATAACCCTGAATGGCAATAAAAAAATCAATTAACGGAAAATTATCCACGTCGTCGTGTACTTATCTAAAATTTTCTTGGAAATGTATTAAAGTCTGTCTTGTTCCCCCCAACCATGGACATAATTTCTCAACAGTTCCCCGCAAGCTCCAACTTCTATCTTCCAGAAGCTAATTTTTGCGTTCAAGTCAATTCTTTCTCTCCCAATGTCTATATGGTAGTGTGTCTGTTGCGATGGAGTACCAAATACACATTCCTTGCAGTTGGTTGTTTCCTACAAGGAAAACACAATAAATTGGTTGTTGTTAGTCGATAAACATGGTTAATTAAAACACTGTAAAAATGAAAATAATGCATACATAAACATAAACTAAAAACTAAGAAATAAAACATGAAAAATACTTAATGAAGCAAACACATAAACAAATTAATGGGAAAGGGTTCACTTTATTCATTTTTGAATGTAGAACGGATAGAATATATGAATATAGGACACTTGCAGAGAATTTTTTGAGTAATGGTGCTAAAAAATCCTCAACAAGGAAGTTCATTTCCTCAATCTCCTTTCAAGATTTCTCTATCACTCAAAGAACTAAAAAGACTATCTAAATTATTAAATCATCTCATAAATGAAATGCTTCATTCCTAGGGAGAAATTTTGGTAGCATAAAAATTCATTTCTTCTTCTTATTTCTTAGGTCTCCTAGAAATTGTATTTATAAATTTTCATAGCCACTCCTCCTCAACTTGGCTCATCAATGTTGTGGGTCACCTCATAAATGAGATGAGAGCTACCAATTCCCTTACTTGAAGGATTCTTGGGGCTCAATGCTCAAATTTATCATCCCATCAAATACATATTTGGAGTGTTACTGAAGCAAGTTCACAACCCAAGGTGCTGATTGGACTTTCCACGACCATGCATATACCAAACAAATAGTCGCATAACTGTTGATTTTCAATAATTGTGCACCCACGCGGTCTAATTTTTTAGCTTGAACCTTAGGAAAGATTTTTATTTTTGGCCTTAATGGTGTTTCCAACTAAAATTGTCACTAGTCTATGTGTTGATCACTGACTTTGATATTCTCTTATGAGTGTCTCATAATCTGTGCATATGCGTGTATGATTTCCATATGATAATAGTTTCACCCCGATGTATGCTTTTAGGAATAAGTGTATGACTAAAATCCATCACCTTTTGTTGATCTGAATGTGAATATTACTAAATTTTTTAGAAGTAAATGACTGTGGAGATTAGTAGGGAAATACTTGGGTGAGAATTAAATATAACCATCCTCTAGAGAAATTTTGATATAAAAAAGTGTTTATACAAGGTGCATACTAGGTCCTTCATTTTTAGAAATAAAAATAGTCATGAAGGATGTTTTATGTGAAGCTATTGAAAAGAGAGTTCCTGAAAATTCAAAATGGAAACACTTTCATTTTGGAGCTCGTGCAAGAAAAAAAAACGCAACGTACCGAGAAATAAGGGATCAAGTTTGATATCGTCAAGGAAGAAGAAAGGTATTGACCCGAGGCATTGAAACCACGATCAATCGAGCGTGGTATCTGATCAAGCGAGCGCAAGGATAAAAGGAAAAGGAGACAATGAGTCTAGAGATTTTTTGGCTAAATATTCTTGAGATTTTGGGAATGTTGTAGTTGTGTTGAGGTTGTAATGTTCTGAGTGTTCATGAGAAAATCAAGTTGAATTTTCTGAGTGTGTATTTTCCGAATTGAATGTAATTTCTGATTATGTTATTTTCTATTTCTGAAGCTATGCATAAGTCTATGAATGTTGCGAGCTTTGTTTTCATGGTGGATGTAATAGAATCATTTTGATCGGTAATAGAAGATGGGAATTCTAGAAATAATATGAAAATTTTTTTAGCCCTTTAAATTTTTATGAATGCTTCTAATCTATGAATAAATTTTCTAAGTTTGTTAACTGACAATGAGAATATGAATGGTTATGAAGCCCATGATTTTTCATATCTAAACTCCCTTTAATGATTTATGGTTTTTTCTCACCTCAGGTGAAACTCTCCTCTAGTTCTAGAGGAGTGAAAATGTCGGTGAAGTGCTAGACTACGGAGGCTCTTTGTTGGCACCCCCGGTCGAACCTTGGGTCAATCTGAATCTAAATTTTATTTCCAAAAATGGGTTATGTTATCAAGACCTTGAGGTTTACGACAAGTTTTTTAGTTTGTATGCTCGTGTTATATCCATCACAATCTACAAAAATGGTGGCAGAATGAGGTAGACCTCTTTGTCTTACAATAGTCATAACTTAGGGAAAATAATTTAGACTAGGTGAAAGAAGAAATACTATATGCAAAACTTGGTTGTGATTAGTATGAGATATTTTGGTGTGATTTTCCCGAGAAGCTAGAGATTTGGCTTACAAAGATGAAAAGAGTCATTTAATTCTAGGTTAACATGACTTTTGTAGCTAAAAAACATCAATTATTCTCCCTTGTAGAAGAAGTATTGAAATTTTGCATGTGAGGATGGTTACTGACGGAAATTTCGCTTTGGATTAAGGTACTTCTAATATAAGAGCACATGTTATAATTTTGACGAGGTCAAATGGTAGCATAAACGACTTGGTTTGGGGGAATGGAATAGGGAGGAGGAATGTTTCGTTAATTTGGGAGGATGAATGAAGTATCATACTAAATCAAGAAAAGTTATGGCAAGTAAGAGATTTTTGAGCGCTGTAGAGAGCAAGGATAGTTGAAGAGTGGATGAGAAGAATTTGTAGGAACTTAGGGCTAGAAGAAGATATTTATAGTGCATAGGTGATGTTGTCAAAAATTTAGAAGAGCAGAAAAAGGAAATGGAGAGTCAAAAATTTTAGAGAGAACGTGTAGGAGGAAGTTATTTCTTTGGTACAGTAAGGAATTCGAACGTAAGTAAAAGTGGAACTAGGACATAGGGTTTAAATGTGGTTACTCTGATGCATAAAGTACGAGAAGGGTTTTGGATGCCTAAGTTAGATAACTGTCTAGCTAAAATATCACATGAAGATACGCTAATGGACGACAGTCTGAATTTCATGAGTTTAAATTGTTGCAGTTGAATGAATTAGGACTATCAGATTTACTAGACATCCACCAAAGGGAGGGGTGATTAGCTTGGTATCATATGCAATTATTCAAGGATTCCATAAGTAAATTATCATATCCTATTGATCCTCACCATCAAAGAGATATTTAACAATGTTTTGTTACCCACGACCAGGATTTTTCTCTCGCAACAAAATATGAATGCAATAGAAGATGCTCTCGAGTTGGCTATCCAAATTGACGCTATGGCAGGATGTCCACAGTAGTATAAGGAAAGGGGGTCATCATGATATCCTGCCATTACGGGGCTCCAAACTCAAATTTATACTCTAATTAAAATACTGATGTGTTTTTCACCAGCTCGACCGACAAGACCTCAGCTATGCTGTACCCATTGCTAGGTCGAAGGACACCATGTCATGAAATTCCTATGATTGCGGGGCCCCAAAGCATGCATTACACCTATGGGTCCTGCACTGCCACCGACTGTAGGAGTTGCATAGGTATATTTTTCCTTCTACTATTAGGGTCATACTTAGTTCTAGTAATTCCGTAGCCCACCAGGTATGAATGCAACATATTATTGTGAAATATGTTGCAACTTTGGGCATCGACCTCAGTCATGTCCTACTTTACAGAAGTATTCAAATGTTATTAATAACTTGTTTTGTGAATTATGTGGATCACCAAATCACCATACGAACCAATGTCGATTCTTCAACCTGTATCAAAAAATCCTTAACGAATGAGCATTCTAGAAATAATTGAACTCAAAAAGAAGCTACATGAATTACTTTATAAAGGTTATATTAACCCATGTGTGTCCCCCTCAGGAGCTCCTATATTATTTTTCTGAAAGAAGGATGGCACGATGAGCTTCTGTATAGACTACATACAACTTAACAAGATGACTATTAAGAATAAGTATGCTTTTCCCAGGATATATGATCTATTCGACCAAGTCAAAGGTGCTATTGTGTTTCCTAAAATAAATTTACGATTAGGATATCATCAAATAAGGGTAAGGGATGAATACATACCCAAGAAAAAATTCTAAACCTGCTACAACCATTATGAGTTTGTGGTTCTACCTTTTGGTCTTACCAACTCTCCAACAACATTAATGAGAATTATGAATAAGGTATTCCATTCTTTAACTTTTTTAATGCTTTTTTTTCAAATTTTGATTTTTTTTTTTAATTTCTTCAAAAAAAAGTTTCTTCAATATCTCTTTAGAAGTTTAATTTTTTTATATGTTGTTATTATTATTATTTATTTTAAAGTTTTTTTTTTTAAATTGTCTATATTGTATTTTTTTGTGTTTTTTTTTTAATTTATTTTAATGTTTTTTTTCTTTCTTTTTAGTTTATCTCATCCTTGTTATTTGGATAGTTTTATGTTTTTTTGGTCAATTGTTTAAATTATTTTCTTAAATTATGTTTTTTTAATGTTTTCTTTTATGTAAACTTGTAATTTTATGCTTTTATTTCTTGTTTTTATTTCTTTTATTTTGATTCTTTAAACGTTAATTTTATTTTATTTTCTTCATTTTTTATTGGCCCTTTTTGTGTTATTTTTTTGCTTATTTTACTTTGTATTGTTTAAATGTGTTCATGTTCTCAATATATTTGATTTCATATATATGTAAAAATAAAATAAAATGTAGAAGCAAAACATCTAGGAGAATACTTTTTTATCAGTTGTGTACAGAGTATCAAAAACTCCAAGTGACATATAAATTCATTTGTTTTGTAAAGTTGTTCATTCATCATTACTGAAGTTTTTCCTATCCAATGATTTCAATACATTATATATATAAAAAACATGACATTTAATAAATCGTTATTAATATGATACATGTAAAATAAAAATACATTAAAATAAATTAAATGGCAAGAATTTTTTCAAATAATATTAACACTGTGGTTGGAAAATGTTGGAATTCTCAGAATTTTCGTAGAGATGATATTTTATCATTAATGTCATCCTTATAATTTTAAGGTTTTTCACAGACATCATATTTTATCTTTAATACGATGCCTGAAATTCGTTGGAATTTTAGGAATTTTGATATTTTATCTTTAATGTCACGTGTATCATTGGAATTTTAAGCTTTTTAATAGTTATGATATTTTATCTTTAGTCATTATTAAAATATGTTGACAATTTTTGTTTTCAACGTGTCTTTTTTACAAAAGCAATTGGCGACATTATTCCAACATCAACACATTTTGTTTTTGGGGTGTTTTTTGAACACCAAAAATTGGAGACGTTATTCCAACATCAATACTTTTCATTTTTACGGTGTTTTTGGCACACAAAAATTTGGATTTTACTTCCATTTTTTAAAAATGTTGAAAATTTGATCTAGGAAAAAGAAAGGTTACTCTTGAATAACACTTTATGTTTTAGGTTATTTCTTCATGTTTTTTTGATATTTTTTTTTGTTATAGTTCTCTTTTTGAAGTAATAGTTCTCATTCAAATGTTAAATTTGTCATTAGCATGTTATAACTTTAGAACACATAACCTCAAACATAAATAAGGTCATGATATCCATAATAGAAACTAGTTAACATGTTCACAGTATAGGACCATAAACAATTGTCTTTCTTTCATAGAAATCACATATCTACACATTCCATCTAGGTTATTATGTCATAATATCAAAACATATTAAATCGTACCTGAATGTTATAACCATAACCATCTACATAGGCGAATCCAAATGAGCACGATACATAAAACATCAATATCCTAATTCCATAACCCTAATAATCAACTTAGCTAACATATAACAAAAAGAAGTCAACATATAACATGCTCATAAAAAAAATATGACATAATCATCAAGTTTAAGTAACATATAACAACAAAATGTTATTACCATGGATGGCTATCCGACGAATGTACATATGACCACACTTATTCACTAACATTTATCATACATGTAACCACAAAAACAATAAAATGAAAAAAATGTATATCAGTAACCCAAATTCTTATAACACCCATTAACCACATACCTACATGCCAAAAATACAACCTAGATGACGATCTACTATTACTGTGAAATTTAGTGCTACTACTTCCGTTTGATGATCTGCATGTTCGGTTCTATCTTAGACAACATATCAACATCATATCTTATCAAAAACATCATGATGACATAAAATGCATACAATGACCTCATGGAAAACAACCCTAACCATGAGAATGCATGCATAACAACATATAGAAACTCAAATGCATAAAAAATGCATATACGATCGACATCCACGCATGGGAACCACATACAATCACCATCAACTTTCCTATGGTGATAATATTGCAACTATGACCAATGCCATAATATGAAATAAGTACATAAAATATAAGTATGAGTAACACATATGAAATATGAAAGCATGATCAACACACCAGTGAAGGAGAGGTCAACCATGATCTGACACCACCTGTAACCTCCACCTCGGCTCACACCTTTACAAGTAACCAACCAACCAGGGTAAACATAAGATCATGGGTAGTTAAGATATACTCATCCTCCTTGATGACTTTAAGTAAGTGGAATTGAAGTGGAAAACCATAACAAAAACTTATACCACCTGCTAGAGGACCTTGAGAGGCTATCCTAGTCATTGACCTGACTTTTCCCTGTGTCCCATTGAACTTTTGTCAATAAAAAACCTAAAACTATCCCACATTTATGAATGCTTGGGTATGGGAGGCCTTGGATGCACCAATAAATGTGTATTCCTACATCTATGGACTAAATTTCCTAGACGTGTGCCTACGGCCATAGGTTTTAAGGCACTTTTCAACCCCATAAATCTGGCCATTTCCTAGAACTTGTTGTAACTTCTAGAGTCAACTAAATACATAATGACAAAACTAATATACCAAAACTAAGTCTAGGACTAGTCCGGACCATCCCCAATCGGGACTGCAATTTTGTTAAACACTTGGCATGAATGAAATATATAGGTCTAGGATACATGATAGGCATGAATGAAATATACCACCTACTACAGGACCCAGAGAGGCTATCCCAGTCATCCACCTGACTTGTCCCTGTGTCCCATTGAACTTTTATGAATAAAAAGCTAAAAATATCCCACATTTCTGAATGCTTGGGTATAGGAGGCTTCAGATGCACGCATAAATGTGTATTCCTACATCTAGGGACTAAATTTCCCAAACGTGTGCCTACGGCCACAGTTTTTAAGGCACTTTTCAACCCCATAATTCTGGCCATTTCCTAGAACTTCTTGTAACTTCTAAAGTCAAATAAATATATAATGACAAGACTAATATAGCAAAAGTAAGTCTAGGACTAGGCCTGATCATCCCCAACTGGGACTGCAATTCTGTTAAACACTTGGCATAAATGAAATCTACAGGTATAGGATACAAGATAGAGCGTGCATTAATGAAAAACATAAAGACACATTACAAGAAGGATAACCGCCCTATTATTTTAATATATATGACATTAATTAGGTCTTACATCAATTATATTAGCATTTACAAATAAACAATTAAAATAGCCATGACCCAAATCAATCAGTTAAACATTATTATAACCAACATAAAACCATGGAAAAAGTAGTTAGATAAAATCCATTAAATCCACACATTAGTAAGTATAGAATAAATAGAAATTAGCTTCTGCTAGACATAATAAATAATTGACGAGGTTCGGGAGTCCCACGTACCACCCGACCATAAGCATAGCTGAGCCAATCTCTCTTCAGCTAGTCACCCTCGTGCCATATTAAAAGCATTTATGTCGGATCCCATGGATAAAGCAATCAATAGTGCATGCCTAACTAGAAGCTATCACCAAATCACTATGAATTACTACAAGAAGAAAGAGAAAATCTTCATGCAGAGGAAGAAAGCCCTAGGCAAGATTAAGAAATGACAATCCAAAAAATACTTGTAGAAAAGAGAAAAGCACCAGAAGAACCCATTGAAGTATAAGATAATACTATAATAGAACAGAAGCCAATGGAAATTGAACTAAACAAGGAATATTTACGTGCTGAAGAAAGTGTCCTGAAGCGATTACTGCATGAATGGAGGAATCTGGATGATAGATTCATTCCAGAAGACCAGAAGAAACTCTACAAAGAAATGTTCGAACATTATCTGACAGCCCAAGCGCAAAAAGAAGTAAGTACCCCTAAAACCATTACATTAAAAGGATCCAATCAACAACAAAAAGGAAGTAAGAAAAAAGGAAGAAGGACATTGCATGATTCAATACAACTGGTCGGAGAAATGTTAGTTAATACAGGAAAGACAATACTGTTAACAACGATATTCCAACCAATACCAAAATTTACTCAATGAAAGTAATCTCCTGGAACATTACAAGCCTCAATAGTAAAGGAAAACAATGATATCTAAAAGAAATACTGAAGACAGAAAAACCTCAAGTAATGATGTTACAAGAAACTAAAGTTTCGACCTAGAAACTTCACACTATACTTCACTCTTTTAAACGACACTTTGAGGTCATGGCTATTCATTCAAGAGGTACGGTAGTGGGTATAGCCATTCTCTGGAATCCTGCTAAGGTAACAGTGGAAGGCTGGATAGGCCTTCATCGCATATTAACAAGATGTTTTAGACAAGTATGAACAAAGGAAAAGGTACTCATATTAGTTGTTTATGAGGCTCCAGTTCCAGGAGAAAGAGAGGCATTTTTACAGAGTATGTGGAATCTTAACAACATGTACCAGGAGAAATTTTGGTTATTAGGAGGAGATTTTAACAACAAAATGGTCCCTGGTGGAAAAACTTCATGGGATTTTTTGAATTGCAAGTCTTTCCATCGAGCTCTATGGGAATGCTTGGTGTATTTATATTTGTGCCTCCCCCCCTCCCCTTCCTTCTCCATTTCAATATAAAATTTTAAGTCTGTGGGCCGGTATCTAGTTGTGAATACTCAAGGTGATATGATGCACATAAGTTAAGGAAAAAGGCTAGTCTAAGCGTGTCCCAAGTAAGCATGCATGATTGAAGGCAAGTGCTGTAATCAAAGCATCTCCTGACACTGCTAGCTGGTTGTCTTGACATCTCCTAGCAATGGTGTTTGAAGGCGCCTGTGAATGATTCAAGTTTGGGGGAAAACAAAGTAGTAGCGGTTAAGTGAGGAGCGCTAGCTAGAAGTGGGTAAATATAAGTGGCTTGCTGTAGTTAACGCTGAAGTAATTCTTTCAGACAGATAGGTAATATGATACTTCAAGGTCTAAGTGCTCACCAACCCAAGCATGTGTCTGTATAATAACTAAGCTTGGTAAGTAAAGAGAAGGGTGGTAAAATGTTTCAAAAATATCAAGGTTTGTAGCACGGTCGTACTTAAGAGTAAATAAAGGCAAGCAAATAGGAATAGGTAATATTCGTCTTTATCTAAGTACGTATGTACCCAACCAAGATGGTAAGATCTAATATGTCTGGTAGTATGAAATCCAAAGGTTCCCACGCACGCATGATGATCCTACGAAAGGTGGTGGTTCTTAATAAATAGGTGCTTAAACCATCTCTGGGACTAGATATACTACTCCTGGTGTTGCTAGCTTTTCATTTTCCCTAGCCTATGCTCTTGCATCCCTAGTATTTGCTACTGGTATATTAATACTGCCTTAAACTTGAGATGATGGACTGTTGTACCGGGCACTCATGATCTTATTTATCCTAGGAAACACCCTGGATGGATATGGATAGTCACATTAGCCGAGAGAGATGTTGGGTTCAACTTAGATCGTTGAACTGCCAGATGGAATGGATTGGGTTTATGAGCTCTTACCTTACAACTAGACCCAACACTTTCATGAGCCATATGCCTTCTCTTTAGAATTTTTACCTTATCCTTTGCTTGTTTACAACTCACCCACCTGTTAGAAAGAAATAGACCTGTAGCCCTAGACCAGGAATCACATAGTGAGTGAGTCAATAATCTATATACCTTACCCCTTAGAAGCCATAGATGGCATGGAAATGGGAATTGGCTTGGGGATGGTTGATGAGACCTTACAAGCCCTGGGTGGATTAGATGGATGGACCGGATGGCATGGAATTATGGGATGGGGTTATTATACCTAAAACCTAGTGGAATCATCACTATAACTCCCTACACTCACTGCCTGCTAGATAAATTCTCTTTATACCTCACCCTCATGGGATGGAGTCATGCCCAACCACTCTTTGCTTAAGAGCTAGGAAGGAATATCGATTGGTATGGAACAACAGATATGAGAGATAATACCTTACCTTGGTTTACAAACTCTTTACCCACCTCCAATACCCATATATGTTGTTAGCCCTAGACCATGAAGAACATAGTGAGCCATGTTTGTCCATTACCCTTGAAGCTCTAGGTGGATGGAATGATCGCCTTACCCTTTCTCTTATTGCCTGAAATCTAGAAGCATGGAGTTAGTAGAGGGATTATCCCAACCCTAGTCTTTAGACCTGGAACAGAAGACCTAGATAAGGATTGTTGAACCCCTTGGTTTGGCTTGGCTTACCATTTAAAGGGCTTTCTATTTACCTGCAATAACGAGACCTGCTTGCCCCAGACCATGAAGAACGTAGTGAGTCACATTTCTTATACTTTCCCTTATAAGAAATGGATAGGAAGGGTGGAGCCCTTACCTTAGACCTTTGAGAATCAGCATGCTTGCCATATTCGCTTGCCATATCCTTAGATTAGACCGGTTTACATGTCCCGAGAAACCTCAATAGATAGATCAGCCCTATTAGGTTACCAGTATGCATGGTTATTAGCTTAGATATATTTTACTTTATCTTACCCTCTTTTATACTTGAATCTTTGGAGCATGGAGGCACTGTTCTATTGCCTAACCTCTTAGCCATTAATACGACAGTAGCCAGGGGCATGTGCTATGAACCACAAATTGTGCATTCGCTGAGGCTCGTATTTTTGAAATGGGCCAATATTCTGGGCTGGTAA
This sequence comes from Pinus albicaulis, assembly GCA_034641835.2. Classification (NCBI taxonomy): domain Eukaryota; kingdom Viridiplantae; phylum Streptophyta; class Pinopsida; order Pinales; family Pinaceae; genus Pinus; species Pinus albicaulis. The sequence continues at coordinate 1,812,868,316 of CM076578.1, forward strand.
AACACACTTTTTCGTCTTCATTTTGAACCCCGAATTTATTATGGAATTACCGAGACCCAGCCAACACCCAACTATTTGGATAGGATTGAGCCATTCTTAATTCCTTCCATGCCTTGAATTAGTTCTTCCTTACCACAGATCAACCAAAGCAGAGAACTAATAAACCAGTCCCGGGTCAGCATTATAAGGCAGGGCAATACATATTTCCCCTCCTTTTATCTCTTCTCGCAAAGCTACTGAACTTGAGGGTGTCAACTAGAACTAGTAAACTTGGTTCATTACTGGCTCCAGGACTTAAGGGAGGGCCTTATATAAAAATACTCCAAGCAAGTGACTTCCAGGTAGGCTATTCTAATTGAAGAAGATGAAAAGTAGGTTATTCCCATCCTTATTTGCTTCGAAGGATCTCCGAGAGGGTTTGGAGAATTCAATTTGTCAGGAAGCTATGATCACAAGTCTGGCTCCCAAGCAGGGGTGGCTGGATTATTTATTAGTCGAGCGAGGAAGGACTTATAGTTTTTGCATGCTCTCGTGAGGATTATATTATGGTCCCAAGAGGTTTGGGTTTCCCTTTAGGCAGATATCGTACAGAACTTAAAATTTGTTTCATTGCTTACCTTATCTTGGAAGCACCAGATGGATAGGCTATTAGTTTAGAGGGTTTACCCTTAGTAGATTGCAGATATCGTTTCACTGCCCCAGATAGTTTGAGAATTAAAAGCCGGAACTTAAGATAAGAAATGACTGGATGGATGGTTGATCTTGACCTTTCTGGACCTGTTTTCCTTTAGCGCCATTTCGAGTTTGGACAACACAGATGTTTTCCTCTTCTTCAGAGCAATCTTCTTCAGCATCATCGTGTGAATATTCTGTCCAGTAAACCCCAATTAATCCTCCTTTCAATGATGTCTTCATCGCAATCATCCTCTTCTTCTTCATGTTCTTCTGTCACCAAATTAGTCATGAGTTCTTCTAGTATCTTATTTTGGCTACAGCTTTTTCCATCATGCGCATTTCCTATCCATTCAGCATTCTCCGAACGCACTACACTGCCAAAGAAGAATTCGAAAGGGAACATAGATGAAAGAAATAATGAGACTATTCTTCTTGTTGATTGGAAAACAACCTCTATCACGGGGGATCGTCTTTCTTTCTGAGAAGGAAGTAAGGAAAGGCGCTGCAACTAGAGCCTGCTGCAGTTACAACTTTCGCTAGGCGGGAAGGATGAAAATGAGGAGATTGTCGATGGTGGATTTTTAGTTGAGTGTGCTAACGCACCCTGTGACAATGGTCAGAAAGAGCTCCCACTTCAATAAATACGCCTTTCTTCGATTTCCCCATGAGTCGAGGGTCTTTACCAAATATATCTCAATAGAAATGGTAAAGACGGACCTTACAGTGTCAATCCGGAATGCCTGCCGAAAGATAATTATGATCACTAGCGGTTGTGTCATTCGGTGTTCCTAGTGGGTGGCATTCGGTGTCTCCCTTAAATGGGGGCATCGGCTTGTTAAGTGCCCATTTGGCGTAAGTCGAAGAAGGGGTAGTCCTAGAGGCCCAAGCCAACCTTCGATCAAGTAAGAGATCGATGGCTTAACATTCCCATAGAACCACATCCCCCCCAAATATACTTTTTCCTTCTTCATTCGTAGCAAAAGAGAAAATCTTAAGTAAATAAGAGGGGAGACTACATGTCCCCATTTGACCTCTCTGGCTCTCTCCTCACTTCTTTCGGGTCGAACCCGTCAGGGCAAGCTCTCTCTTTTTATTCTATCATAAATAAGTAATAAATCTATATTTTATAGATGTGAATGATTATGCGTTTTCATGACTGATCAATGAAGTAAACATTGAGAGTTCATTCCCTTCTCTTGCTCTCTGATTTCATATCTAATTGATTACCGTAGTTTGTATGGATGGATGGAGCCCCTTTTGTAAAGGCAACGTTATCACCCTAGCCATCCGCCGGTAGAGGGTCAACATATCCATATGAATACTGACTACTGGTTAGCCCTTGACAAGCAACATATGAAATTTGATGAACTAATCCCTGTTTCCCGTTTCCATCGCTCCTTGCTTGAACCAAGAGTTGATTCCACTTCTGGGTGTGAGCAGACCCGTTCGCAACTATTAGAATTTATAACCTATGAATTTCTAGCCTATAATATGTGTTCCCTCAGTTCTTATTCTATAAGCTCCTTTGACATGAAGGTGTTTATATAAGCTGTTATGATACATACCCGAAGAAGTCTACAAGGTAAGGTCTTGCTTGGTAAACATAGTAAACGAAGCGATGGTTCCCTCACCTGGTATTCCTACTGTGATTGGTATTGTATGATGGTCTATCTTCTGCTTTAGTTGTTCTAGGCCATCTTCTTGTATAATGAATGTCCTCACCCGCTGCTTGGTGACAGTAGATGAATGGAAAGTCCCTAGTAGTTGTAGAGATAATCTAACCCAACTTAAGAGCTCCCTCTTCATATCATGGGTACCACGAGCTCCATTGACGAATTTCTTTGCCCAATGTTTATAGGTTTGTTAGTGTAAGGTGTCAATGTCAAAGTCGAAAGTGTAAGGGGGTTTCATCACTACTTGAATCACTATGGGGCATTGATTTGATCGAATGTTTATAGGAGGTGAATAGAAAGAATGACTGGACCATAAGCACCATACCAGACCATGAGCACCAAGATGAAAATATGGGATTTATGTTCATAGGGATTGGGCAGCTTCCTCCTGTAGTAAATATATCTGAATAAAAGGGAATATCTAGGAGCCGAGGATGGGTGGTTAAGGGGCTAGCCCTTCCCCGTATATTTTAGGCCGGCCTCCTCCATTCGATTTGCTACGTCACCCCACTTTTTTAGGGGAACTCCTAGCTTCTGGTTGCAGCGGAGTCACTTTGGTAGCAGCAGGAACAAGTGATGAAGTTGAGTTACGTGGGAGCTAAAGTGAATTAAGAAGGTGTAAGGTAGGTTTTGTGTAGGTGCGCTCCCCGCTAAGAGAAGGTGGTAGGTTAGGTTGGTTTGACTAATATAAAGGCCAGTCAATCCGTGTTTCATGGAATAACTGTGAAAGATATGCAGGGTCTCTTCTCCCTTGTGGTAAGAGGTCATAAGTATGCTGCTACACCATGAGTCATCATTCGGGATCCAAATGTTGATAGTTTGGTATGATGGGCTATAGTGTGAGATGGGTAGGGCCTGGTAGTAAAATGGTGCAAGTGAATTTGTTAGGTGTTGTCGTTGTGTTTTCCTTAGTAGTGTATAGTGAGTAATGGGGTTCGAGTTGTGTGTGTTTATCTTCTAAGCAAGAGTCTATGTACTGAGTATCTATGTATTGAGTACAAAGAGAAGTGCTATCCTTCTCTAGTTATGGCAAGTATCTCGTCCCTTAATTCCTTGTTACCAGTTAAGGCAAGTATCTCCCTTGATTCCTTGTTACAAGTTAAGGCAAGTATTGAAGTTCCCTAAAGAACTTGTCTAGTACTAGGAGTTCCTCTAAGTGATGGGCGGAGAGATGGAGGATCTATGATGCTTTCAGTTGGTTCCTGTATAAGATTATAGAACTATATTTCATCAACAATACTTTCATTATCAGCTATAGTTATGAAACAATATAAATATTCCTGAGCTACTCTCGATTTCCTTAGCATACATATTAGCTCCTACACTCAGGTATACAGACTAGTTCCTTGTCTTCATAAAGATAGTAAAGAGTATTATATTCCTCCTCCTTATTATAAATATATAAAAACTCTATAAAATAAGCTACTAACTAGTTCCTATACTTAATACTTAAAAAGACATTCTAGTTATTTCTGTTCCTAATGCTCTAATTTGTCTACTTAATAAGTTATAGAGGCTACCAATTATAAAGGCTAAGGATTCTACTTTTTATATCCTATAGTTAGGGCAAGATCAAGATAGGTTGTTGCTGTGATACCAGTGATTCCTTGCCTTCTCTTTGTTCAGAAGCTATAAATATTTTTGTGCGTCTGTGAGTTCCTAGGCCAAGCATTGATGAAATCTTCGCAGGGGCTAATTGAATCTGGGTTTAGGGTCTGGTCCCTGGTTTGATCGTGTATTTATTCTGACTTAACTAGATAACTTATCTTAAGGAGCTAATTATATTTTCTAAGTATGCTTCCTAGCTTCTACACTCTAAATAGACTTCCTAGTTATGAAAGAGTATCTAAGATAAGGATAGTTCCTAGTCTTTCTCTCTCAAAAAGGTAGTTCCTAGTTGCTACTAATACTGAATGTGCTTGATCTCTTGTTAAAAGTTATGAAATCTCATAAGACTAGCAACCGCATCATATACAAAGCAAGTTACCAGCAACACAAAGAAAGAATGAAGCCACTCTATCTAAACTTTGATCCACTCCTTTGATCCAATCCATAAAGAGAAGTATAGATGTCGGGGACACGTATACCTCCGGAGTTACCATCTGATCCCTTCACCCATTCATGATGACCTTTGACGAGACAAAATGCGCAATGAAATTATTATAGAATGGCCTTGTGGAACTTAATAGGTAATTTCCATAGTGATTTGGATGGTTCATAACGTATCTAATGCATAGTGAATTGGGAGAGTTAGTTCATAAAACATGTATTTAATAGCTCATAATGTATCTCTTATTTTGGTTTGACCTAGAGGATGCTTGAGCCTACCTAGATTGAGAAGCAACTGACTATCATTTAGACTTTACAACGCAGGCAATCAATCAATGAAAAGTGGCATGGCATCAAGCCTGTCCCTATCTATTGATTCAGGACCAGAAGCATAGTAAGCATCCGAGTCAGTAGCCAGGGTGGGAGAGACAGCATCCCAGCCATTGAATTATATGCAATTGGGTGGAGACACATATTATGGGTTTTTAATGGTATGCATGGATAGACCGCCGCACAAACCACTACAATCTCATATATATAAGCAAGCTCTCACTCTTCAAACACGGTGTGAAAGCGGTACATCTTCCAGATCTCGCACACAGGCGGCTAGTACATCCATCACTTTCCCTAGAGCAAAGTAGGATCAATCCCCAGCCGTAAGGCTGCTCCATTACTAAATAGAGGTTCTATCTATCTTGAACGAAGGTGCTACTTCTGGTTACCTACATACAGATCTTTATTTATTGAACCATCCAACCTAGCTCAACTTACAAGCTCTACTATTTATTTATCCATAGAATCTAATTTCATTCATAATAGAATCTAATAATAGTATAGAATATATATATAATAATAATAGAATCTAATTTGATAATATATTAATAAGCATTCATAAAGGTGAGTGCGAAGCTGCTGGGAATTTGCGTGCATTTTATCAAAAGTTCCCCCCCCCCTTATCAGGTGTCTTCATCCATAAAGGGATTTATAACTCACCTTACATAGGGCCCCTCACCAGATAAGTCACTTCGGTGTGAAACCGCTCTCCCGACATAGGAGGGGGAGGTAATCTTTGAGCATTTTGTATTAGGGAACTTTCAAAGAAGTAAGGGTCGCGTTTGGAGTAATCGCGTAGATAATCTCTAGTTTTCAAAAGCCCTAACTACAAAATAACTTTCTGGGAATACCAGATCCGAATAGTGAGACATGAACTAACCATAATATAATACATCTCCCCATATGGAGTTTAAGGGGGGACGCCAGTAGCATTGTTTTAACAATAGCAACAGGCAGGGTGGGTGGTCTTCGCCTCCTGCTAGTGATAGGGGCATCGATTCTATCACTTAATAATAAATGAGTGAGTATCATAGCGTCTAATGAATAATCATGGCCTCTGACCCGCATCAATCAGCTGGGGGGGAAAACAAGCCCCGTTCGGACAGATCCGGCAAACCTACCTATTTGATCACCTTCCAGGGACAACTCGCTAGAACTACTTGTCTAGGCTAGGTGACTCTCATTATACAATGCCACGAATTCATGTTTTCCATTTATTTCGTTAGTAGAGAAGGCAAGGTGAAACCTCACCGTGACATACCATAGATAAGGTTATTTAGTCACAAATGCTGACTCGTCAGGGTCACCCACCCAGCAGCAGGGGGTAACCTTTTTCTGTTAGGTGTGTCAAACCGATTTCCAGATAACAATAGGTGGGCTTCGCACCCAACGTATATAGGGAGGGTAGGGATCATCAGTCGAGTGCCTCACGAAGGAAGGCCATTGTCCATCCACCCTAAGGTCAAAGGTCAGGTCAGTTGAATGACTGCCTAGTATGCTCATAGCCATCCAATCAACCAATAGATAGCTGAGTCCTACTTGGGAAGGAAGGGGATTAAAGACAGTCAGGGAAGTAGAGGTCGAACCTACAACTGACAAGAATATAAGCATGCTAGTTCAACCAACCGCATTAGTAAATATTGTGGTTTTGGCTGGATAGATAATCCTTCATTAGTACAGTTAGGAAGCCGGCGGAAGCCCCACCCCACAAACAGGTAGGTAGGTTTATGTCATTCAACCAGTTCATCCATAGGTCACTAGATAAGGTAGAAGGAGAAGAAGGTTGTTTCATGCTATCAATGCCATGCTAGTTCTATAATTGTCCCTCTCTCTGAAGCGCCTCATTAATACAAGTGGTCTAGGGCTGGCTAAAGGGGATTCTCTATCCTAATAGTGTCGTACCCTACAGATATTCCTGACTTAATAAGAGGTTGGGCATGACTCCCTCTCCTAGGGTGAAGGCAGTAATCAAGTCTGGGTCAAGTTGATCCAGTCCTGAGAATAAAAGGGTTGTCTAATAGCAGTACCTCCTAAACATTAATGCAGTAAGTTATATAGGGCTATCTAATAGGTCTAGTTCTTGCAGGTGGGTAGCAGGGCATAAAATGAAGGGGAAGTAGGGGTATTCCTAGCTAGTGGGTTCTCGTATCAGCAAGGCTCGGCAATATAACCAGTTCATACGCGGTACCCAACAGCATCTTAAAGCAAGTGTGATAAAAGCATTTACTGGCAATGATTTACTGGCAATTTCTGAAGCCCATCTAACAAGGCTCTTATTATCTATGTTAATCCCCCATCTATCCCATCCATCTATCGTGGGTCCCTTTAAATGGTAACAAATCCTTAAAGTAAAAGCTTTTTGGGCTCTTACTTACTAGTAATGCGGTTGTTACTAATTCCTGAATCCATATCCTAGGCAACCAATAGCAACGCTTGGCTAGACTGGAATAGTCATAGTGATACCAAAGAAGAAGCCATTATCTTCAAGTTCAAGCAAGTGTGATTCCATTGAATGTTGTCTGGAAGACGGTGGCTCCATGGGAAGTAAGTGTAAGGCTTGGGGCATGTCCTGTCCATCCATCCGAAGGTAAGTCATAAGGTCTGGAGTGAAACGGTTGGTTTGGTAAGAAATCGTAGAGGTCAGATAGGGCTCTTCCTAGCAAGTGGGTTCTAATTGATGAATCATATCTGAATCATATCCATTAGCAGTTTCTGAAGACTGCGTACCTCCCTTCACTTCATTTAGTAAGAGAGGTCCAGATCTTCCAGTGAATAGGTTTGATGGTAAGGCTTAATCAAGATAAGAGTGAGTTAGTCTTAACCCATTCTGATACCAGTATCTAGTCGAAGGGTTTATAGTGATATCATAGCTGGTATAGGGGAAGTATATAGTTAGGAAACACTGAAGTAAATGTAAGGGTAGGTCAAAGAATATCCTAGTGCTGTCGTACCTACTGAGTCTTCCTGGCTGCACTAGGTGGGGCATTAGGTTGGGGAAGTGAGTGAGTCTAAGGTAGGTAAAATGAAAGGTGGGTAGTTAGAGTAGGTAAAAAAGTGCAAGCTAATTACTAACTGAATTGTATCGGCAAGGCTCGGTCGGGACAACAGTAATAGCGGTCTTAGCAGCATCTACAAGTGTAATTCTAGAGCTTTATTGGAAACAAGCACGAAGTGTTTAGGGCATGTCCGTAAGTTGTGAGGTTGTGAAGGTCGAGTGCCCGGTTTGGTAAGAGTATAGGTAAAGGGAGGTGACTTCATAAAGGTAAATAGTTATGTTGTTCTAAGTGCCCAAGCAAGCCTGTGAATATCTAAGTTCAGTTCTATGAACCGTACCATAATTCATTCACTAAGAGAGTCTAATCGAAGGTAACTTCTCTCGAAGCTAATAAGAAGACTGCCTAATAGACAAGACTGCCTAAGAGGGATGTTCTAGTGAGGGTTCTCTGAGTAGGGTAGTAAGTTCAAGGGCACTGATGGCATCTATATGGGTAATTCGTGGAGTTCCTATGCAATGCTCGGCGAGTGGATCTCGCCACGGACTGTGTAGGTTTTGTGAACCGTACCGTAGGAGTCCAGGTGTTAGCGAAGATTATAACATATATATATTGCAAAGAGTCTAATAAGAGGGTGATAGGGAAACATTGAAGTCTAAGCAGCTGGTACAAGGGAAAGGGGCTATGGCACTACTAATCATCCTAAGCACTGGGTCTCTATATTCTATCAGATTATGACGTATATAGACTACAAAGACTGGGACTGGGCCTATAAGAAGCTCCATGATAGGTCTACATTCAGTCTAAGGTAGATGGGGTAGGGGGTGTTGACAAGGGAAAGGGCTATGTCGCTACTAAGAAGACTAAGCATTTGGTCTCTCAAAGTTCAGGGCTATGTCTTGGATAATGAGAATGTAACATGTGGTAAGCCCTTGTGCCAAAGGAATAACTGGGGTAAGGGAACATTCATATCTCCCCATACCATCCAACAATCCATCCAATCCAATCAGGGTTACGGTAGAATAAGAGTAAGGTAAAAGCTTCTCTATCTGATCGAAGGCATATGGCAGACAATGAGTGATGGTAAGGTTTGAACTAATCCCATCCTATCTGGTGTGTTTTAATTATTACCGAATCTCCCTAGGTGGACTAATTAAGCAATTCAAGTGCAAGCGGTATAAAAAACAAACAGGTGTCCAATAAAGTGGTTTCATGCCAGCCATTCCATCTCAAGCCATCCAATCTATCCAGCCAACCATGTATTCTAATAAGTTCTACATGTTTATAATAAAAGTATATCCGGGCCAGTTCCACGATCTATTTCTGCTGAAGGACTCTATCCTCTTAAATACTATACAATCAATCTATCTAGCTATGTCTCTCTCATAAGTGAAGCTCCAGTTCCTGGCTGTTTATAATCCAAACTATCTGGGTCAGTTCCATGATATCCCTAAGCTGAAGGTAATAACCCACACCCTATTGGCTGCTACTCAAATATCCCTGTCCCTCCACCCATTATCAATCCCACCCATCCTATGCATCCATGCAGCCACATCTCTTTCATAAGTTCCCTGTTGTGGATTCTAAACCTATCCGAGGTTGGATGCAGCGATAAGCTCTCTCAGCTAATTGACCCAATCCATCCCATCCGGTGCTGCTTGTAAGATAAAGTAATGGGTGGGCATCTTTCTACTGAAAGGAATGTAACTGAATCCACCCATCGCTCATCTGATCCAATCTATTCTCCCCAAGCACAGGAAACAGTCATTCATTTCTACAGGAATTTCAGGGAAGGAAGGCTTTAATGTGTTCATTTAAGGGACTTGAAGATTTGAAGTGGAACTTTCTTGAAGGTGTGGGGACTTACTTTAAGTTGTTAATTGGAACTATAACTGAAGATTTTGAGGCACGTTCAGGACCAACTTTTTAATCAGTAATCCCAGCGTTACTATAGCGGTATACTTCAGTGATTATATTCTGGGTGGGAGAACTCGGACTACGAGATCATTCGGGAAAGCCCTCCGGGAGGGAGGTTTCCCCTTATTCTCCCTCACCATATGAATAGTGAGTCCCTACCGGGCCTCGTCCTACCCACAACTAAACTCAAGGGACAGAGTCACTCGACCATTGGAAGAGGGTTATTTTTATTTATTTATTTCTGAAAGAGATGGAAGGAAGGCGAAGCCATACATCCATTGTGAGCTAGGGCTAGGGTGGGCAAGGAAGGCAAAGTATTACATCAATCACACTTAACCATGAATGGAATACGGTTGCATATGGGACAAATATGCTTATTTCCTTTTTACCCTTCTGCTACCTCGTCCTCAGAGAGCTTACTATTTCTATTTTTTGATTGGACGGAAAGACGGATACCATGGTGGGAAGGAAGGCGAAGCCGTACCTCCATTCATCTATTTACCCACCTCATGACTGCTGTGAACCACCCGCTGTGAATAACCCCCGCCTCATAACCAATGTAAATCACCCACCTCATGACTTGTTTACCATTCCAACGTCCAGCCAACATCGAGCATGGGAAAGCTAGTAATTCATTTGTGGTTCCATCATACATATTGAAACCATGTGCACGCCAGTTTATATATTGCAGTAAGTACTGGGCAGATCCACCATAAGCAGTTCCAGATCCAGATTATGATGATTATCCAGTAGATTAAGCGAGTGATGCAGATGTTAATGCTGTTAATTCTATTGAGTCAGTCTGGGGCTAAGCATTGGGACAACTAGTAAGCTAGTATAGTCGCTTACCCACCATCTTGTCCATCATACTTTCCACCTAGAGAGCTAGAAGTGAGAGAGGCACCAAGAGCAGTGGTAGATCCAGAAGCATCCATTGCTAGAGAGTAATATTTTGATGTTCTTGATCATGATAGGGATTATTACTTTATAGAGTTATACCCTCGTAAGCGAGATTATGATTAATATACTCATGGTCCAGATTCTAACCTTTATGAGTGAGATCTAAACCCATAGCCAGTCGCAAAGCATGGTAAGCAGCTAGCTAGACTAAGTTCAGTACCAGATACACTAGCAGCATCTAAAGCCATATCTGAACGCACGAAAGGAGCAAGGGTGACCAGAGTAAGCAAGGCCAGGTTAAGGTTCTTTCTTGATAGTTGCAATGTAATACCTATAAATATAAGGGTTATAGCCCGTTCCAAATCAAATCGATTATTCCATCATTAGAAATGAAGTACTAATGGCGGGAGAGGAAGCAGATCCGTGGAGAGAACCACCAGCATGAGTTTCTAATCCAATTCTCGATTTTAGTAGCCTCTAGGGTGGACATTCTTCTATCCTTCTTGACTCAGGTTCCCTAATAAGGTTATGATGAGGCATGCTCCCGGGCATAGGTAAAAACAAGGTCATTGATCCAAGGTTCATATAAATAATAAGGTGGTGGTGGTTTTTCACTGGTGGCAGAGGAAAAGAGGTGGTTGTTCACGGGACTGGACTAGACTGCAACCACTGGACAGCACTGCAGAGGTTGTTGTTGACTTTGATGGGCTTAACCAGCTAGGCGGATGTGGGATCGCTGGCAAGGAAGGGAATTTCTGCCAACACTGCTGGGCTCACCCCACCAATAATAGGTCGGGATCGCTTGCAAGGGATGTAAGGATATAGAAATACATCACTATATCCTACATTCCCACTTTGTTAGCTTATTGTTTTTTACCATGAGCCGGTCACTACTTCAGACTACGCTTAACCCCCGAATCTTAGTTAAATGGGGGTTAGCTCGGCTTCCTGTGACCTTTTCTTGCTTTGACCCTCTCTAACCATTTGCTTCTTGCAACCCAGATAAGCCATACGACTCAGATATAAACCCATACGTCATCTAACACTGCTCTACCTATTATCACACCTGATTCTTTGCTCTACCCTTCTCAAGTTACCAAAGAACCGCCCAAACCCGCCATTCTAGTGATTCTATTTCGGCCAGGATGGAGGGATCGATTGGAGAAGGAGATAGATTAATGGAGTGATATTGATTGAGAGAGACACTGTTTGAGGTGTAACCGGGAGTGAGTCGTTTGTGGGGGCAACCATAGCAATCACAACACTAGGAAGAGATTGCCTTTGATGGAGGGATATTGAATGGAGGCTGATTGATCAAGAGAGACACTGTTTGAGGTGTGCCCTTACCAACCCTTTCTCACCCGGGCACCCTTTATCCATTATGGTTCGTCGGAGCCCAGTAAGCACACACACCCCAGCATGGATGGAAGGAATAACGATACCCCACTTTCTATACTGCCACCATTACTCCGCTTTATAGCCTTTCCATATAACACCCTCTAATCCTAAGTTAATCAGTCAGTTCATCATATAGGTATAACAGTTATAGCTAATAACGTCAATAGCTTGACGAAATAGGGTTGAATCCTTCACTAAATTGCGCCTAGTCAAGATGATCAAACAAGAAGTAAAGGTTCTTTTAGTGCCGAAAGATAAGAAGATAAAATAAGCATGAAAGTTATTGAAATGCCACCATGGAAGTTTGTTCCCTGCCCTTTTTTCTGTATTCTCTCCGATCTTTGGCTGGTAGGTGCTAGCTCTGTTCTAAGGAGGTTATTTCTTTCCCTAGATGTCTTTATTCCCTGTCGTAGGGGCCCCGTTATAAATATATAGTACCGGTGTTGGAATATAAGTATGCGGTACTAGTATAAGTTTTCCCTCATCTTGATGATCTCAGTACCAGTCTAAGTATGTCCTATATATTTGGGTCAGCATGATTGTACGCACCCATTAAGTCGAAGTCCCAGTCGTAAGTCTCAGTAGTGGTCGCAGCTGGATGGGGCTAGCTATACGTTGGGGTAGGCTATCAATTAATGGGCCCTTTAAGTCAAGTACTCTGGGCTAGGTTGCTATCTAGATCTGCTAATATTCCATCCTCTTAGTGCTGGTATGGTCACAGATGTGCTTCTGGCCCTACACATCTAGGCTATCTCGATACGCTAATATGCCAGCCATATTATTAATCTTGTGTCCCGTGACACATGAGATAAGGTATACGAATACTAAGGGTTATACATAGATTGCTTAGATAAGGGAACCAATGGTTTAGGAATTTAGGAAGAAGGAGAACTAGGTGATGTCATGTTCCTTGCCTCTATGAGGTTCATTATTTATGTGTGCACAAACCGCTCTCTTGGGGCTTTGTTGAGAAGTTGTCAGTCCCTTGCCTTGCCTGCATTCTCCCCCAGATAAGGGCGAAGTGAACCGAGTTCTGAGCTGCCCCTGATATCCGTCTCTCTCCCGAAACCTGAAAAGGAAAAGAAAACCTTCCTTGCCTCCACCCCTGTAACTACTTATTACTTCTACTTGCCCCCAATATTTCCACATTTATGATCTTAATAAGATAAGATCTGTGCTATGGTGTTATGTTTTTTTTTTTTTTATGAATAAATAGTAAAATTAGAATGTGTGTTCTCTCATTTCGCAACTTTCCTCTTTACCTTTAAGTCTCGGCAGTGCTTCAGGTGAGACCTTCTCTTCATTGGGATTGAATATGCTAGCACTATAGACTACAGTGGATACCATTTTTTGGACACCTACTAAAACCATGGTCTCTATTTTGCGCCAACAAATGGTTCCATTTCTAGTTTAGCTGCGCGTAGGTTCTCGGTAGGTGTTAGGCAAGCCCAGGCCTGATTGGAGTTCTTTTCGCGGACCTTACCGGAAAATTTCATTCCTCCCCAAATGGATAGTATGTATGGGGAGGAAATCCCCAGGGTCATATTGGGAAATAAACCAGTGGGATGGCCCTGGAGTTATCGGTCTAGTGTGTTCTTGAACCATTCATTTTGTCTTTCTAGATGGTGCCAAAGATAGAGAATATGTATAGGTCCCCCTGTGAGAGTGAAAGGGGGTTAAGCTTGAGATAAGTAAGTGGTGAGTTTAATTTCAGTGGGGATAAAATTCCATCTTTATTCCTCCCCACCCCTGCCGCCCTGCCCTAGTGGTTGTCCCTCACCCAAGCTATCACTCTTTATATATATTAGCTGGGCTAGACACATTGTGAGTTCAAGCCAATCGTGCAGTCATCTCACTCAGTTTCCAGATTCTCTCCATCATCCTCATATAAAGCATTCAAGTATCAGAATTGGGGTAGCTCAGGTTCACCGCCTAAAAGAAAGAAAGATAGGAGAGGCTCTGCTTCCCTCTCCAAGCACTCACTCCATGCATCAAAGCAGAGTCCAACTAACGGCTCTGAGCCACTTTTATCTGGCTAATGATGTGATTCAGGAGCCCTCAACCTCCTCCATCGAATAGCAATAGTGGTAACTCCATCTTTGGTTCTCTCTTTATTAATATACGATGCCCCACTCTGTCTTTAATGACAATCATGTAACACAGAAACTCTCTAATAGAGATAAGAGCGACCCATACACTCCTTAAAACTAGCTCAGGGTTGTGTAGGCATGCATAAAGCGGCTCGTTGGTCGAGCAATGGCGGCCTTTTAGTTCTTCAAGTTGATGGCGGCCTTCCCCTCCCCCTCACCATATGAATAGTGAGTGACTCCGTCCCTTCTTTGGTCAGGAGAGTGGGTTCGTAACCTCTCCTCGACCTCGTAACCTTGGCCAAGTCCCTCACCTTTTTAGGGAAGCTGAGCGATAAATCCCTCGACCTCGTAACCTCAGTCGAGTCCCTCACCTTTTTAGGGAAGGTGAGCGATAAATCCCTCGACCTTGTAACCTCGGTCAAGTCTCTCACCATATGAATAGTGAGCCCCTACCGGGCCTGCCGGGCCTCACCATATGAATAGTGAGTCGATGGCGGCCTTGTGTTCTTTGCGTTGATGGCGGCTTTTGGGGCCCCTCCTCCAAAAGAGAGTTGTTCATCTCCTCACACGTTACCTCACCCTACCGGGCCTCGACCTCGCAGCCTTGGTCGAGTCCCTCACAATATGAATAGCGAGCCCCTAGCGGGCCTCACCATATGAATAGTTTCTTTTCCAACTCTAAATAAAATGAATGAAGACCATTTTGAGCAATATCCATAATTTATACATCTTGTGGTCATCGTTGAAATAAAATAAATTACATACTTTCAAACTATATACTCACTACATACACACTGTATGTATGTAGTCAATATTAGACGAAAGTCAATTACATACTTTCAAATCAATTAAAAACTTTCAAATTATAAAAAGAATGAATAGAAACATTTTTGAACAATATCTTCAAACTCAATTGCATACTTTTCTACAACGTACAATGTTTGATGGATTAATTATCGAATTGATATATCAACTCTGCAAGATCCAACAGGATGATATTTGGCAGATTAATTGTTGAATCGATATATCACCTCTGCGGCATCCAACAATATTGCAACATCCATAGAAAAACAGTATCTGGGTGTTTGTTTGCACCGTTTTATAGTTTTCAGAAAGCTGAGCACATCGTTTTTTAATCTGGGTGTTCTCGGTGTTCGTTTGTGCCACTTTACGTTTTTCGGAAAGCTGAGCACATCATTTTTTAAGCCATGTTCTTTGCGTGTTCGTTTAGGGCGCTTTCTGGTTTGCACAAAGGTGAGCACCTCATTTTCTGACCTAAAATGTAACCCTGTCAATTCCAATCATTTAACATGTAAACTCTAAATTCCATCTCCAACAATAAATGATTGGGATTGACAGGGTTACAGATTAGGTCAGAAAATGAGGTGCTCACCTTTGTGCAAACCAGAAAGCGCCCTACATGAACACGCAAAGCACATGGATTACAAAACGAGGTGCTCAGCTTTCTGAAAAATGTAAAGCGGCGAAAACGAGCGCCAAGAACACCCAGATTACAGAACGATGTCCTCAGCTTTCTGAAAACCGTAAAGTGGCGCAAACGAATGCCCATATACTATTTTTGTGTGGATGCCGCAATAATGTTGGATGCCGTAGAGGTGATATATCGATTCAAAAATTAATCCACCAAACATCATCCTGTTGGATCCTGTGGAGTTGATATATCAATTTGATAATCAATCCGCCAAACATTGTACGTTGTAGAAAAGTATGCAATTGAGTTTGAAGATATTGTTCAAAACTGTTTCTATTCATTCTTTTTATAGTTTGAAAGTTTGTAATTGATTTGAAAGTATGTAATTGATCTTTGTCTAATATTCACTACATACATACATTGTGTATGTAGTCAATACATAGTTTGAAAGTATGTAACTGATTTTCTTTCAACGATTACCACAAGATGTACAAATTATGGATATTGCTCAAAATGGTCTTCATTCATTTTATTTAGAGATGGAAAAGAACTTTATTATCTCTATTTTGTCCATACCTACTTTAAAAGTATGTATCTGATGACTATGATATATATAGATTATAGATATTGTTGAAAACAATCTCTATTCATAGTTTGAAATTAACTAATTAATTTTTCTCTCATGGTGGTTATAAGAGGTATAAATAATGGATATTGTTCAAAATAGTCTCCATCATTTCATTTATAATTGGAAAATAGTTTTATTGTCACTATTCATTCCATTCTTACTTTGAAAGTATGTATCTGATTTTCCTCTCATGGTGACTACACGAGATTTAGATTATAAATATTTCTCAAAACAGACTCCATTCATAGTTGGAAAATAATTTCATAGAGCAAAGATATTATGGATATAGTTTAAAATAGTTTCTATTCATTGAATTCCTAATTGGAAAAGAATTACATTGTCTCTCTTCATTCCATTCTTAGTTTAAAAAACTATGTATCTAATTTTCTTTTCATGGTGTCTAAAAAAAAAAAAAATTATAAATATGGTTAAAAACCACCTCCATTCATAATTGTAAAAACTTCATAGAAAAGAATTATCTGGACAATCAATCCACGAAAAGAACTTCATGAAACAAAATTACTTGGACAATTAATCCACCTAATATTATATATTAGGTTATATAATATATGTGAGGTTATATATTATATTATATTAGTTTAGGCATTTTCTGACCTAAACTGTAACCCTGTAACCCTGTAACCCTGTCAATTCCAAAGGTGAGCACCTCGTTTTTTGAGCTCATGCCCAATCATGGTTTTTAACAATTTGCAGTAAAAACACAACTAGTACAACGAGCTTTCTCATTGTCCCTGTACAACTAAAAGGAAATATGAACCAGATAATTCAATCCATGTCTAAAGAGAGGATAATAGTAACTTATATGCCTGGCCTATCTTTGTGACTTTGACTTGGACTGGACCAAAAAGCCTTAGCGGCTGGACATTCGCATCTGCAGTCTGTTTCACAGTGAAGGGACAGCAGAAAGAGATGGGAATGCCAAACGTGTGGCATTATGAAGTCAGACTTAGCAAAGCAGCTAAGGTAGTGTTCTCCTCTGTTTCCTTTGAATTGTACACGGCCAAGGGGCCTGGTCTTTGTACTGGTTGAAATAGTATCTTGGTTATTTGCACCGTGTGATATAGCTGATTGATAAAATCTTATACAATTATCAAATTTTATTCACATATCCTCCAAAGTAATGTTAAATCATATATACATATTTTCATTCAAGTGAACATCACAATTAAAATATTAGAAATATATTGGTGAAGTAATAATAAGCAGAAATCTAAAGTAAGCTTAATTTATTGGTGTCATAAAAAACCCTCGAAAAATCAATCAGAGTTTGCTGATTCTAATACTCAAATGAAATTGAAATTATATTTCAGTTCTAATACCCAAATTAAATTTAAATTAAATTCCAAGAACTTAACCATGTCAAGACAGTTGCTACCCAGACCAAGTTAAACTTGATGTTAAAGGAAGTCCATCACGAGCAGGCGGCCTAAACATGACATAACCAAATTTACTCGTATAAATTTAGATCGCTTTAATTGAATGATATAAATGGTATTAACCTGGAAAAGCTTTACGAGCAGGAGTAGCACCATGACCCTGCCTATGTTATAGAAGAATAAGCTATTTTCCAATATTATAATTAAATTTTTCCATTTGCACTTAGTCTCAACTTTATTCTGGGTTAACCCCCGATCGGGGTGCTCAACCGACATTTGGAAATATACGCCGTGGCAACTGGGCACACGGTCCAACTCCGAGTCATTAAGAGTTTTTATGATGGCAGGACAGGAAAAATCAAATCATTCCATCATGAAGAAAGGTGGCCAGGCTGTGAGAACAACTCACGGACAGCAAACCACCGTGAAGGTAAGAGGTGTTCCTCCGCTCTCCCATTCATTCATGCATGAACTTGTGCATGCACTTGTTTGGAGACAGAAGCAGAGGAGAAGCTACAGCATCCAGTCGACTCTTCAAGCGCTCCTATCACGGTATGTAAGCAGCATTCTCATTGCTATTATGGAGCCTCATACAGTAAATTGCTTTAGACGTCTTATTAATCATGATTTCAAGGGTCTCTGTAAAATTCTGCATCCTATAATCCCCCTTAAGCAACCAATAAGGCCCTGTTTCAGAGACCCTAGCGCACAAATAGTTCATAAGGTTTCTTGGGTCCTGTCTTCGTATGTAATTTCCAGTTATATAAGGAATATGGAGGGTGTCACAGAAAGTAGTCTCTGTTTACTTTTTAATCATGCAAGGAGAGGTTCGAGCGAAACTCTGTCTCCGGACCCTAGTTTATTACCAACCCGGAATGCTTCTTTGCTCCTGTCTGCGTTTGAATTAGTCAGTATCATTGAGAACATGAAGTCTATTACTGTAAGTTTTTTGAGTCTTTTTCATAAGTATGCAACGAAGGGATTAAGCAAAATCCTGTACTTTGTTGTCCCCACAAAGCAATCTCAGTGGTCTCGGGTATGGGAATTTTGTCTTTTATTTGTTAACAGCCATCAGAATCATTGTTTCCAGTTACAGGGGGGTCGTATTACAAGAAACTCCTTTCATTCCCAAAAGTTTACCACCTGTTCCAGAAACTTGTATAGCCTTGATCAGTTGGGGTTTAAGGTTGATATTTGGAAAATTATAGTGCAAGGGGATTATATTACCCAGCTCTGTTCTGTTTGCGTTGAGCACTGGAGGCTCTGCCTCTTGCAAGACCTGAACCCTAGACCTGATCTTTTTCATCTGCACCCTATCAATTATATATACCATAATCATACACCCAATGAAGTTGCCCATAGAGAGAATCAGATAATCTACCTTAATGTTTTCTTGAATCTCAAGCCGAGAAAAATACTCCATTATCCGACCCACAGTCCCAAGGTTTATACTGAATTTTTGTCTAACTAATTACATAGTTTAATCTTCAGGGTTAAGTCTCATAGTTTGTATGACAGCCATGAGCTGAAAGTCAAAAGGTGGCGCACCGACCACAGTCATCTAACGCTTTATATTGTTACTATTCCTATCGATGTATCGGTGCATGTATATAGGTGTTCAGTTGACATGGGAAAACGCAGAGTAAAAACAGAGGCTGCCAAAGGAAAACAACCAGAGCAAGTTGAACCAGCCCCGAAGAAAAGAGGACGCAAGACAAACCAGGAACATTTCGAAACGTTAGCTGCTACCTATGCTATAGGTAATTCCTCTAACACAAGGCAGGTCATTCGAGGATGGGAGAGGGATATCCAAACTGATCCACAGGATAATGAGACAGAAGCAGACATTTTGGATTTTATCCAAGATCCAGGAAACACGAGGGGCCGCCTCACCTTGTTCAATCAGACTGTCCACACATATTGGATAGTGAAATTCTTAATAGCGAAAGCCATTTAGACCTTTCATCCAGTGCACACCCAGGCAGAAATAGTAAAGCAGGGGACAAGCATGCAGGCTCAAATTCTAGAAATTCAGGACCAGCTTCAACACATAAAGATAACTCAATACCAAAATGTGGACAGAGGTAGTAGACTAGATGATAAAGTGGGAAGGATGGAAAAAATCCTTCAACAGATCTTACATCAGATACAACAAACAGACATGCTTGGCACCAGTGCCAAGGACCCAGCCCCAGTTTCCTCTTCAAAAGTATAACAGTATGCCTTTTAGAAATAATGAAATTAACGGTGTCTTATATTTTGATGATATTACTGTTTAGAAATAAATTTACAAACTACTCTAGGAAACCAAGTATAGGAATCATAGAACAGACAGCTCAGGAAAAGTTCAGGAGGATGAAACAATTTCAGTTTTGGACTACTTATCATGCTTTTAGATGGCCAACAGACCTGGTTTCCTGCGGGCAGGTTGAGGCCAAGTTTTAACTGTTAACTTTTATATTTTGTAGCTTTCCTTTCAAATATAAATAGAAAATGGAATGGACCCACCGAATTTACAAAAAAAAAAAAACTTTATTCTGGATTAAAAAAATACAAAACATTAATGAAATGTTTTACTAAAAATACATCATATCGGT